>OMNW01034716.1:37206-51291 GCA_900303245.1 Selene dorsalis | reverse complement strand
AAACCAAAATAGCATATTTTTTATATATTTATCTTATTGGTGATCATGTAAAATAAATAACAATGCTGATATCAGAAAACGCTGAACACTGCAGCTGATAATTGGTGACATCCCCAGTCCCCACATCTGCATGATTCTACAAATGCAAATTTGAAGTCTCACTGTTTCATACATTTTTTGATATTTTTAGACAGAGCCACTCTTTTTTCCCAGTCTTTATGCTAAGTTAGGCTAACCAGCTACTGGCTGTAGGCATACATTTGCTTGACAGATATGGGATTGATCTCATTATTTGACACTAAGAAAACAAATAAGCATATTTACAACACTGTCAAGCTCTTAAACTGCATGTAAATCTTTGCTTCAAATGCCTCCCCATGTACACCAATCAGGATAAAAGGGCTGTCGCTAAAAGAAGGACAAGCATATAGCAGGTGTAGTAACAGTCTGACAAAATCGATATCATCGCATACATGAATACAAATTTATTTTAGTAACAGCCCCATTTAAATGAATCCCAGTGACCATTAAAGCATTTTGTCCATTAAAGTATAAAGTCTCACTCTCTTTTTCCACAGTAATACAAAAAGGAGAGTGAAGACATTTTTTCTGAAATACGCAGCATCCAAAAAGGGTTATTAAAAGAGGGTTTAAAAAAAGAGGAACAGACAAAGGCAGATAATGGATCTGCAGAATTTACAAAAATCTGGAATTATCTTCTGAGCTATTGAATCATTTAATATGGTGTCCATTGTTATGAAACCATTGTTATGAAACCTAGTGAAATGAATGCACCACTGGGCCTTCAGACGGTCCCTTTTTACTTTGAAAACCAAATGAAAATTGAAGCTCTTCTGCTGTTGCTTCTTTTCAACTGGTGTGACAAACCATGTTTGAACTACAGATTGCTTGCTTACTCCATTTTTCAGCCGTGGCATCTATTTTATACGGAAAGGTAAGAAAGTCAGCTGAAAGATAATTCCAATGTGCTTGATTAATGGGCATTGGAGGATGCACTCTAATCTGCGCGCTGTTCAACTTTTTTCCATTTCAAGCCACACACAGGTAATTACTCCCTGCTCTCCCCTGGAGTAAATGTTTTTGTTGCACTTTCCCCTTTCCTGACATCAATTGTCCTGTTTTCAGGCATCCAAAGGACATAGGGTGAGTGAAGTAATGTGACATATTGAACACAATAAGAGTCCGACTCAATTCATACCCTAATCATTAGGTGTTAGTGGAAAATGTACAGCAAATTAAATAGAGCAGCAACACAATATAATCATCAATAGCACATACTATGGCAGGGATGTTACATACTGGAAGAGGTATGTGACAATTCCTCAGACCTGGAAAACAGTCTGAGTATCACAGTGTAATGTACCCTGCCATGAAGAAAGCAATACAATGTGTATGTATTTAGCATATATTCATGAAAAGACCTCTTGAAAAAGACATATCTCTCTGTAGACTAGTCAGCTGTCTGCAGGCAAACAACATGTGTATATCAGTCCAGACTAGAGGACGCTGAAGAACTGTTTTTGATCCTCATGTCAGGTTTGTAATGATATCCTTACACCGTATTATAATACAACATAAATTATGTTGGGATGTAAAAACCTAAAGTCTATGTGTATAACATTCAGTCCCTTCCTGTCAGTGCCCTCCTCATCACGTCCGCGTGCGAATACGCATGCGCGCTTACATGACTGTAGGTAAGGTTATTTCTGCAGCACACTCTTATATACAGTCTATGGGCACACTACTACACCACTTTAACGATCTACGACACACAGACAGTGGAAGTTAATTGTCACGTTACTTTGCCAGTTTGCATGTCCGGTAGCTAGCTAGCATGATAACCAGTCAACATAATGATAGGCTGACGAAGGCTAAGTAGGCAATTTAGAACAGGTGTGTGCTAACGTCCACTTTCCACTTCCAGCTGTATACATACTCAAAGGTCTGTTTACCTTTGAGTTAAACACCGTCCTCACCTGAGAAAGTAGCCGGGCGGAGTTAAATGAGGAGCTGAGGCTGTGAACTTGCAGTGTGTTATTGACGTCTTTGGTGATATTTTATATCTAGCTGTTACTCCACTCGACCGCCTGATTGGCTTACCTCTTCTTCGTCTCTCGCTCAGCAGGTTAAACGCTTCTGCCCCCTGCTGTTGAGTACTGGAGTACTGCACAGCTGAGCGTCACAGGGCAGCCCACCTGATGTCAAAGTGCTTAGCCACCTCTCAAAATACTTTTACACTGTTTTAAAAGCCTAAAAGCGCCACAGGTTCCACTCCGAATCAGCATGCCATTTTTTAATTCCAAACACATGATGCACTGCAACTACACCTCAGCAAATTAGGTGTCTGTCTTACTGTTGTTATTTCCTCACAATGAAGCTCAAGTGGAATGATTATTTCCGGTTGGAGGCTGAATATGCTGCTACTCTCATGTCAGGATGAATCGAATCAACCAGGTTTGACGCCTTTGCTGTCTCTGTGTAAAATGAATTGTGTTATGAGGGAATGTGAAGGAGAGGTTATGAAGAAAATAACACAAGCCGATATAGGCTACATACTCAGTGAATGTTGGTCATGTTTATTGTGAAGAAGCAAATCTGTGGATGTCCAGCTGTGCATGGTGTGCAAGTGTGAATCTTAGGTTTTCTTGGACTGAGTTCAGTTCAGTTCACATCCTCGAGGGTGTCCTAGCTCAGCTCTCCAACAGAGCCATGTCTTTTTCACCAGTTTGCTAATCCTGTCTGCATCCCTGCCCTTGATGTTTCCACCCCAGCAATCCACTGCAAAAAACACAGCGCTGGCCAACACTGATTGGTAGAGCACAAAAAGTTGTGTTCATGAGCCCACTGAAGATGAGAATATGCAGAGGGCTGCACCAGTGTGTTGGTCACAGGGCTGAGTGACCCCAATTCTTTGAATTCAGTCCTCACTTCACCAAATTTGGTTTTCAAAATGTGATAATAAAATTGAAATCAAACATGTTAACTGATCTTCTTCTCTTTTTTTAAACTCCACAGTAAATGATCTAATTGAAGTGGAGATAAATGAGTCTCTGATTTACGCACTTTGAAGCTCAAACAGCTCCCTGGGGGAAAGATCAGGTCAGACTCTAGCTTTACTCACCAAGCATCTCTCACAAAATCTCTGCGCGTGTCTGGTTCATACCACTAACCCTCCTGAATCTTTCCATTCAATTCCCAGCCTGCTGTTCCTGCACAAAGCTTGAGTGGCAGAGCCAGGGTTTAACAGAGAACATGAGTAAATTATTCAATAAACCCAATAAAATCAGGTTGGCATTTTGCTGTGCATATTATGTTGATTTATTACAAGTTACGAGATATTTATAGCTCTCCGCTAACTCAGTTTCCGAGAGTAGTGAACTGGTGCACTGTGCGTGGATAACATTCAGTTCAAGACACAAACACATCAAAAACACATTTGTAATAAGCGTACTGCTCCATAATAAGGATCGTTGTGATGCATGCCTGAAACATGACATCAAGTGGATTCATTAACTGTGTGTCCTATATTTTCTGCACATACAACCTCTGTCTCATTTCTATTATAATTGTACACTTACTGAAAAAAACAGTGGAAAACCTCCTCACCTCACCTCCTGGCATGAAATATAGATTGGTGTGAAGCTGTAAAGGTGCTGATACCTTGCTGTGAAAGACTGTATGAATTCAGGGGATAATTGTTTGCTGCTAGAATGTGAACTAACAGAACAGTTTAAAAACAGCAGTAAGCTTTCAAACGCAAAAGAAATGCATCTTAATCTGGGATTTTTATTTATTTACTTCGTTTTTTTTCCACTTTTGCAAATGTAGCATTTATCTCAGCATGAATAGCTTGGTTTTAATTAGATTACTTTAAAATGTTTCCCTAGAATTAAAGCTTGATTACTTTTGCCATGTAGCACTCTGGATATGAGATTCATGTATCATAGGGACATTTCTACCATTTGAAAATAATTAGATCTACCCTCAGAGTGACTGCAGAACATTAGGAACAAGCAAAGGGGAAGACAGAGAGGTAGCCCAGGGTGGCACGTAATGATGCTAATCCAGCACGAAGAAATAAAAAGATCAGTACAAAGCTGTAAAATGGCGAGACCTAGATTGAAAAAAATTACAGGTAGGTCAGTAATTAAGTTGCACACTTAAGTGCAAATTTAAGGTTTCAAGGATCATCAGGATTGTGCTTTTGCAACTTCCAGCTTGGACCAAGTCAAACAACAGCATGTGATTTTCTTTATTTAGGCATTGAAAATCTTTTATATTTTTCTGGCTTTGCTCAGTGATGCAGAATAAGCAATTTGACTTTCATATAAACCTCTTAAGCAGATAAAAAATATGTGAGGCCACCTACATTTTTCATGCTAACTATATACAGCAAACCGTGAGTATGTAAATTGATGGGGACTGTCTAAAAATGTCAAACATGATGGGTGTTCCCGTGTTCTGGCAAAACTATGCACATGGTCTGCAGCCAGTTGGCTCATCACCTAATATCATTAAAGCGTTTCTTTCATTGGACATTGGATCTCCTTGGAACTGAAAAATAAAGTAACCAAGTGTGTTATGTCCTCTCCAAGCTAATTTAAGGTGCTGTATAGTGTACTGGCTTGTGGTGATGCTGCACCTCCCACACAAGACATCAGTTTCTTTTTTGAGAATCTTTTGTGACAGATCTACTCTGCACTGTCTTCTATAAGGAAATTGTCAGAATTCTGTGGTGCAGGGAAATTTTGATAGGTATTGTATTTGCTGCTTATCCTGTGCCCCCACACTGTGCACTGCTGACTGGGTTTTACACCATGCATCAAAGTGAGCATTCTAAATGTTGGTATTAACTGCATGGTATTTTAAATGGAATAGGATTGTGACATAAATTGCCACGGGACCAGAAATAAGCAGTTTCTTTTCTACCCACAATCATTTAACAGCTTCTCTGTGTATAAACATGAAGAAGTCTAATCCTAATGTTTAAAATGTATCTTTTTCATGAAGGCATTTACCACTGCTAGAACAAAAATAGTGGTGGTGCAGAACTAAAACAAATTACCCTGAAGCACTACTGTGGTGCAAAATCAGAACAACTATTGCTGAACCAACTGCTTTTAAATCCCCTGGAATTGCACATGTTTGTGGGTTTCCAACAGAAAGACACAGTTAACATACCTATTTCAGAATTTTGTTGTTAATGTGTTGTTGTTGCAGATATTAGCACTACAAACTAGACAAGGCGCTAAGAAATGGTGCCCAGGTCAGAGGGCTGGCAGTAGCTGCAAAAAACATCCTGTGACCACAGAATGAAATGAACTCACAAAGTATCCTTAAAAACCAGCAGGTGTACTGAACTATACTTAAATTGGACAGGATATTAAAATAATAATAATAATAATAACTGGAGCATTTTATTAATAAAGGTAATGTATAGCAGGTAAATAAAGTATTGAAGCTCAGAGTGAGCTGTTCCACCATCCCCAGCATGGCAGTACCTGATTCCACTCCAATGTTATTTTAAAAAAAAAGGGGGTGGGGCTTGTGTGAAGCCAAGACTTCTGGTGCATCTCAGTTTGATAACTGTTCATATGTTTCCATTAGCATGTTTAGCTCCACTGAAAGGCTAACCAAAGGCCTATGCTAATTAGCTGGTAAACAATCTAAGCTAATGACACAGGCATGGTGTATACATAGGATAGCTGCTTATTTGCACTGACATATTGATAAAAATGTTAGAATTTCACTCACCTCAAAAAAAAAAAAAAAAAACCTGGGAAACAGACTCCCTCACATTCAGGGAGTCAGTTAATAAAACCAAAGCTGTCATCTGTCTGATATTCACATTAAAAAAAAAGCACACGAATTGTAAAGACGGTCAGGTCACGTTCAGTAACTTGAATTAGCTGCAGTGATGCCAAGCAGACAGGTAGCAGACTGTGACAGCACTGTGTCACTCAAAGTGCCACACCCTCAATTTTGCATAACTTAAACGCCCTAAGAAAATCTGAATAGAGTTGATGATAATGTGTCTTTATACTGTATAGTTCTATTTATGTGCCTGTTGGTGCTCAGTGTTAGGAAAGTACTCAGTGGATATTTGGAGCAGTGTCGCAGAAAAGCAGATGGAAACAGAACTGATAAGAACAGCAGGGCCACAAAACCAAAACAATAAACCGAAAGACACTAAAATCCTCAATGCTTTTTAAATTATACATTTTCAAAATCACTGATTAGTGCAGCTTTTAACTGACACAGTATGAACATACATAAAAGTTACTCATCACCCTGTGCAGTGCTGAGCAGTGTGGGCTGTGCTTGCTCGGGAGCTCTGGCTCAAACAGGTCTCTCTATTGACCACATCTGGAAAACGGTGATCTGTCCTGTCTGTCCCTATCAGACCTCCAAACACCAGCAACGTAGCAGTTGAACCGGTGGTTGGATGCCCTCTCAAGCTGATTGAGTAAAGCTCATTATCTTCAGCCATCACAATGAATCCATTTCATCAGCGCAACAGCTCTCTGTATCAACTGTCGCAACTCATCTCATCCAATTGAATTTCACCCAAGCCCTTTTTATTGCTGACAACCTTGATGTTGCCACAGTCTCTTTTAAGCAGATTAACTTAACAATCTCATGAAACCTGTTATGTCATCTCTGCCGTGGCTAGTGTTGATAAAGTGACTGTATAGAGAGTAAATAACACCAGCAACTGAAAGAATATGACCTTAGAGGGAGCAATCTACAACATTCATGGCATAAAAGAAAATCGTCACACTTGTCAATTGCTATAGGCATATTCATTCATTCATATTCATATTGCACTCATGTAAAGCTGCAATCACATACAACTATTACTACAGCTACAACTTCATGCCCTTTAATATACTGTAAAGACAATCTCTCATTGTCCTTTTACCCTGAAAGTGACATCCACCCATCCATCATGTTTTGCTCCTGGGTGATAGTGGCAGCTAACCGAGCAAAACAGGACTAGGATTTCTTTCTCCATGTCTTTCTGGGGATTCCCTGGGTACCTCCATGCTATTGGAGGTATATTAGGTCTCTAATGTGCTCTTGGTTTTCTCGGGGGTCCTCTCCCCAGTTGGACGTGCCCAGAATATCTCCACTTGACGCATTATGGGGACATCTTAATCAGATGCCCAAACTATCTGACCTGGTTCTCATCAGTGCAAAAGAGCAGCAGCTCCCTGCTAACTGTGCTCCTCCCATACAGGCCTAGCTAATGCTAAAACATAGTATTCAGAACAAAGCACATCTCAGATACTTACAACATATATAGGATTTGGATGTAACATTAAAGAGCACCTATAGATTCATTTTCGGGGCCCTTGTATTTGATGTTGCACTCCTCACACGATTGCCCACACAGACGGCTTTGTAGATCTCTGGGACGCTGTGCCTCTCACTGCATTGCTTCTTTGTATTTCATGCACCCCACGAAAATGTTGTGTGTAATTAACTCCACCCTCGGGCCCTCGTTCATGTCCACCTCCCACCGAGCCCACTCCACTGTGATTGGTCACACTCCCGCCAACTTCCAAACGGCTGCCAAGCACTGCCACGCCCCACTTCCTCATTTTGCCGGTGCGCGAGTTGAGAGTAAATAGTAAACTTTACTAAACTTTGAAAATGTCAACATATGAAATACAGCCGTATGTGTTGGATCCCAAATCTGATCCGGAGGTAGAGACTGGACAGCCTCAAGTTTCTCATGAACAGAGGTTACTTCAAGACGTCTCGAATGTTAAGTAACGTTAGCCGAGGGGGCGGGGCAGGACTAGAGCATGTACCTCAGCATGGCCATGTAGGGTCCGGCACACACTGACATCACTGGGACTTCAATGTTAAAAAAAGACAGTAAAACACAGCATGCAGAGCAGAGCCGTCCAAAACAGCTGCAGGGCTCACCTCCACATGCTTAAACCTCATGATATGGCACTTCCACGTCCTCTAGAAACAGTATCCAACATTTTAAACATATTTTAAGTCTCAAAACCTGGGAAAGAATAATAGTTCTCCTTTAAGAAGTGCGACTCATTTTGATAGATATGCCCACATGCATATCCACTGATTGCAGCAATTCTATTGAAATGAAATGCTGTTTCCACTGAGTAGGCTTTGAGCCTTGAAGGGTAGTCTGTACTTCTATAAACATACAAAGGGCCAGGCACAGGGGTCTATACCAATTATAACAAATTCCTGCCTATACACTTGAAATTTATTAAAGTTATAAGAGCATTTTCCATTAAAGTTTTTTTCCATTAATATACAATACAGGACCTTTAGCAAGTGAACATTCAAGAGAAAGTGCACACATTATTTGATTTGTAACAGTGAATATAATGCTTTAGAAGAATGAGCAGTATCCTTGGCCACAGGAACTACTCAGTTGAAATGCTCATTCAGAAGCATCATAAACAGATAAACATTGATCTGTACTAGAGTGCTGCCAAAACCAAATATGACCAGAGTTGCCCTTGATCGATCCCCTGAGGATCAGACTCTGCAAAGAGGTGCTTGTCTTTGCCTATCACTTTGCCTTTTCTGACAGTGACTTTGTCCTTAAAGGGATACAGCGTGAATATGTGGGTGCCGCCTGCCAAGACATTTGTCACACTGAATCCAAAATCCATTTACACTTTAATATAGATGTAACATTGCAGCGCTCAAGTGACAGAGAAAGGCAGCTCAGGTCTCATTAAAATTCATAGATCATCATTACAAGCAGCAGGAAGAAAAACAGCATTTAGACTTTATTTTATACATTGTGTTAAAAAGCAAAAATCTGCATCAAAAGGCAGACTAGACAATGTCACAGTGGTTGTGACAAATTTTTTAATTTTTTTAACAGTCTGTGGTTTGACAATGAGCCACCAAAGCACATAGAGCCTTCGGAAAAAGAAAGGAGGCACAAAAAATAAAATCTCTCAAATACTCAGCTTGGCAATTACAGAACTTGTGCTTGTCTCAATTTGGTTAAAAAAATTAAAATTAAACAAAATAAATGCTGGAAATACAAACATGCAATAATTGCTCTCAGTTTTGAAATGATCAATTCCACTATTTGTAATTTACAATTTGTGAATCAATTCTGTTGTCCAGAAAAAAAAATGTTTTTTTAATGTACCAAAGACGTTGAGCATGTTGCTTGAAGGCAGAGTAATTTCTTTCCTCCCCATCTCTAGTAGTTAAATGCTTTTTATCCAACCAAACAGAGACAGGAAGCATACAGGGAGAATGTGTAATGAAAAGCAGCCCAGGATTCCTTGATAGCTGTGGAACAAATGACCCTGCTGGGCTTGCTAATGAGTTTAACTTGAGTGCTCAGCCATTTTCTTCACCCATCCACATATTAATTTCATGCAAATAGGTATTCACCGTTGTAGCCCCCGTGAATAAGAGCACAACATGTTTCCTACAATGCCAATTTTCTGTTATCACATCCTGAGTCTTTACTCCACATGTCATTTGAGAGCTGTATAGCCAGGATTTGTAAGTTATAAATGGACAGTTGGTCTTCATAGGTTTGGTGCTGGTTGGTTCAAGTCTGCCAAGGCCAAACTGTAACCTTCTCTTAAACATAACAAAGTCTTAAACTAATTCTCATCAAATTCAGATTCCTACAGACCCTCACAGAGCGGCATGACCCCTCATGGACAAGTAATCCTCAGAGAATTTATGCCTCTAAAGGAGGTAAGCAGCTCTATTCAAATGACTGTCTTTTTTTTACCAGTATAGATGTGTCTCTATCTCTCTTGTAAAGCCTCTGAGCTACAGAAAGGCCTTGGCTCTGGAGGGCAAGATCAATAGCCCAAGAAAGCGAATGGATTTCTCTAAGCCTGGGTGTTGTGCTGGGTTTTTGATTGGTTTGTTTTATGGGTTTAGCTGGATGAGGGGTTGTAAACTAATAGCTCCAAGCTTCTAAATATTAGAGCAAAAGGCAGAGATAAAGACTTTAAGCTCCGGAGTGCAGATTCAGCTGTGGATGGCAGGTGCCCACTCAGCAAACCGGGGGGTGGGTTGACAGTACCACTCAGGGGTGGGGGGAAAACAGACGCCATCAGCAACAATCCAGAGGAAATTATTTCCATGGAAACTGCTGCTATTGATTGCCAAGAATGTTTTACAACACACGTGAGCCCTGACAGTATGTCACCTTAGACACAGAAACAGCACCACCCCTGTGGAAGTCGTTTTCTTCAGATGATATACAGAAGATAATGACTGCAGTCGTTAGAAAATTAATTCATTTAATGTAAAGATGTAAGGAGAAAAGCATTATTCAAGATCTTGATGCTTGTATGCATCTTTTTCTTTGTCGTTCTATGTCCCATACACAAAGCAGACTCTGTTCTATTGTACTGGTATTGATATTTCCATATAACAGACATTAAGCGTATGACTGTTTCAAGTTGCATGTCAAAAAATAATAATAATAATGAAATTTCCACCTCATGGTTTTATGGTTCAGCCAAATTGCAGGAAATATGGTCACAATCTCCCCTTCCTGAATAACTGCACAGAATAATGGTCAGACTTGAATGTTTTAGAAGTTCCCTGTAAACAATACTAAAAAAGCTGCATTCATCATAACAATGGGACAGACAGACAGACAGACAGACAGACAGACAGACAGACAGACAGACAGACAGACAGACAGACAGACAGACAGACAGACAGACAGACAGACAGACAGACAGACAGACAGACAGACAGACAGACAGACAGACAGGCAGGCAGGCAGACAGACAGACAGACAGACAGACAGGCAGACAGACAGGCAGGCAGGCAGGCAGACAGACAGATTGTGTCATTTATGATATCTAATACATGAACTGCTAGTATTTTGGGAAGCCTGATCCTCTGTGATATTACTACTTCATTTTACATAGGCTTGTCTTGACAAGTTCTCACAGACAGGTATTTAGTAATATTTGGTATTTTACCTTAACCAAAGGACTGGGGGCTGGAGCTGCTGTTCAGGGTGTTCAACTCCCACTACAAAGACAAGAGCACCATAATTTATTCAACTTATCATGGGCTGCTATCACAGGCAGTTCACGGCTGGCAGCAGTAGCTGAGCGCAGCGCTCTGCTCTTAAAGTCAAGAGTTTGCCCTGTCTCCCTGAGTCTATCTGGTTTTTGCATGGAGGGTGAACCTGAAGCAAGGCTGCAGTAGTTTGTTAACCTCAATACTTTTAGTATTTTAATATTCACACCCAAAAAGAATCTAATAGGCAACTGCTGAGATCTTGAATTTGTTAAACACCTTTTGGATGTTTTCACTGAGATGCAAACAAACCTTCTGAGCAGTTTGGAGGGAGCAGTTTAACATTTGGCAAACCCACTTTTCACTTCTTTTTTTTCTTCTGACAGCCTGGTCAGCATCCAATTATTACATTTTAGTATTTTCCATTTTATTGGTTATGATGATCCGGCATATACCCACTTCTAAATCCCCTCTGATGCAAAAAATTCAGAGTGTCTGCATGCTAAGTGTTGGCACAGTTTCCCAGAGACTGGACTTTCAGAAACAACAGGATTGCTTTCTTCTTCACAATAAAACATCTTTGGTGGAAGGCATCACACATCATTTGGCCAATCACAATCAAGAGAACAGCATTATCTTCTTTCAGACAGGCAACTACAGCTACAACTAAAAGTACATACTGTACAGGCAACTTTTCATGCAGTGTTACTTGTACAGATAGCAGTACTCTGTCTTCACTCTGTGCCGCCTCTCTTACAGTTCAGTTCTGACTTACAGATCAAACACTCCCCCGCTGAATGCACTTCGTCTCTGGAGCCCAGAGCAGCTGGAGACGCGAAATCATAATATCACGTGAACACTACAAGCTAACTTGAACAGTCGTGTATAAAGTGAGATTAAAATGTAAACAATCTATCATTTTGCCTTTCTGAAGTTGATCTGTTGTTTATCACTACTCCATGATTTTTTTTAACTTTCTGTTTGTGATGACCAACGTGGACACTGTTACACTCCTCCCTTGATAAGCAGTGGTGTTAATACAGGCCTATGTGTTTTGTTTTTAACTGAAGCAAATGTTGTCTTTTCCCTGTATTTTCTTCACAGAGACCAGAACACTTGATTTACATGTCATATAAGAGTATACCCACTTCTCAAGGGGCCACTACAACACTGGAGTCAACCAAAGTAATTCAGCATGTAACTCCCAGCAAAGTTTGTAAATGAATTCAGCAAACAAGATTTAGTGTTAATCAGTCTAATGTAGAGGTGTTTAGGCAGACAGGGCCAGGCTGGCCACTTCCCCTGTTTAAAGTAAGATAAATATGGATTATGATTTTAAAGCCACTCTGTTCTTCTTATGCCTACACAGTTCTATGTGTGCACGCATGCACACACACACACACACACGGTACAGGAGTAAGATGACCTCAAAGACAAATGGAGCAAATAAAACAATAAAACCAGTGATGTAGGTGGGTCAGAGGATAAGCAAAATGCAGCATGGTATAAATTAAAAAGCCTTTGTTGGTGAGTTTCAAGCACATTCAAGTTCATCCTCCTTCCCACTAACCCTCTTCTACAACTTGCAGATTTTCTTGAATAACTTTAAAAATGCATATCAGAGATCTCTATGAACCTGAAATATGTTAGTTTTGCTCTACATTCCTCCACTGCTTCCTACAGATGATAGACGGTTGACTATCCATATCCCTCGGCAAATACACTGTACTCCCACAGGATAGGCAGCCTTGGTCTTACTGTTGGACTTTGCTCAGTGGTGTGATAATTCATTTTTGAAGCTTAGCATCAGGATGTGTTGATCGATTTCAGATGCCATATTGTCAAGGGCCAAGCTGTGGAGCAGTTTGACAAATACAAATACCTAGACATGTTTATTGATGACAAGCTGAGCTTTGAACACAAGACAGAAGATTTCCAGGAAGGGACAACACATACTGTGTGTGTTTTATAAGCTCAGTCAAGCTTTATGACTCATTGTTTGCACATATTTTATTGAATCCAATTCCTTCCAAGCCGTGAATTGTGAACAAAGACAGCATAAACTAAACTATTGGATAAAAATTGGCAGCATACCCAGTTCAGTGGCAAAGTGTTTTATAAAATAATCCAATCTGTGCCCCCCTCTTGTGGTTAATCTATATATTTTTAATGATAGCAGGGAAATCCACATTTGGACATGAAGAGTAATGTCATATAAATCATGATTTTATGAAGTCAGTGTTGAGAGTGGACAATGTTTATACACAATATTTTGAAAAGTTGAGGTCTTTATTTGCTGTAGTATCACGTAAAACCACGTCAGTCTTAATTCCAATGCTTTCTGTCCTGAACCAGTAATGCTAATGGTAACAGTCAAGGATCTATTATGCCATGGTGCCATTATGGTTTGGATTTGAAAATGAATGGAACATAGGTCCACTAGTCTTTTCAAATTGCAGCTTGAAATGAGGTATTAAACAAGTTAGCAAGTGTGAGGGGAGGGGTAGAAAATAAACCTAACCTCACTCTGACATCGGCTTTGGCTTTGCTATAACATGTCTGCGGCAACAAAATGGGGGAAACCAACTCAGCGATATCAAAGTACATATTTTAATATTTTAAATCCTGCAGAGCTGAGCTCTACCGATGTACTTTTATGTCATGTTCAGCTGCTCCCATAGTGGAGCCTGTTCACATCAACCTTTTGAAACAAAAAAAAAATCAATTGATGGTAAGAAAATGAAAGGAAATGCAAATTAAGTTAAGGTGAAACTGCTGCTGACATAGATGGTTATCAGCTATGGAAGCTGGTACGGGCTGTGATGAAGAGGTGGAGGTGGCTAAACAATGAAGAGTTCAACCAAACTACTATCGTGGCTTCAATCTGGGAAGAGAAGTGTGGATCAGGAGGAGAGTGATTCAAGCACAAGAACTGGAGAGGACAAGAGTGAGCCGAGCGCAAGTGCTAACAGTGGCTACTTTAGAAGCATCTGTAGCAGCAAACAGCACAAACCACTGAGGACGTAGAACTCAAACTATATCAAATTT
>OMNW01034716.1:23839-37186 GCA_900303245.1 Selene dorsalis | reverse complement strand
CCAATCAGACACATTCTTATTGCTACAGCTCGGATAATTACAAGTCCGCACCATTTTTATATATTTTCTGGTGTAACAATATATTTACCGGCCTTGCTCTCACGTTAGTATGTAAACACTGTGAAACAGCTGACGGAAAGGTGCGTAGCAGTTGACAGGCGGCAGCGCGCAGTGATACGAACGGAGAGAAAATAGCGCCGAGCTATTGTGAGGTCTGACTTTTTCGTGGACAACGGTTTTATGGTGCAAATGTATTACTCTTTTGAACGCATATTGTCTGGAGAAGCAAAACGCTTTATTTTTGTGACCCCAGCAACTAGCCGGAACTACTTTCTTCAACACCGAAACCTGGCCAGAACTCCGCTCACGGGACGCAGCGGGGGGAAAGTCACTGTTGATGCAATACACTGCTATTGGTAATGTCATACAACTTCAAGTCAAAAAACCCGAACTATCCCTTTAAGAGTAAATAGTAAACTTTACTTAACTTTGAAAATGTCAACATATGAAATACAGTTGTATGTGTTGGATCCCAAATCTGATCTGGAGTTAGAGACTGGACAGCCTGAAGTTTCTCATGAACAGAGGGTTACTTCAAGATGTCTCTGAATGTTAAGTAACACTAGCCAAGGGGCGGGGCAGGACTAGAGCATGTACCTCAGCATGGCCATGTAGGGTCCGGCACACACTGACGTCACTGGGACTTCAATGTTAAAAAAAGACAGTAAAACACAGCGTTCAGAGCAGAGCCGTCCAAAACAGCTGCAGGGCTCACCTCCACATGCTTAAACCTCATGATATGGCACTTCAACGTCCTCTAGAACCAGTATCCAACATTTTAAACATATTTATAAGTCTGAAAAGCCGGGAAAGAATAATAGGTCCCCTTTAATAAATACTGACTGTGATGTTAAAAAGCAGTTGAAAAGTTATCTCCTGTTCTCAGCACTCACAGACTGAAGGCATAGGCATGGTAAATAAAAAAATAAACATGCTGACAGTGAAGAGAGACAGGAAAGCAGAGAGAGAGACACAGGGAATGACATGCTTCAAAGATCATCTCAGGTGGGAATTGAACTGATGATCAACTTCTTTGTGCCAGAATGTGCCCATATGGGACGTGCTGTAATGACTCAACCACATCCTATACTGTGGGATACAGTATAGAGCATCCTTAAATTAAAGGATGGAGGAAGGCACCTTATATTTGTTTTCAATTAAATATATGTTAGAGAACAAAGGTGGCACATTGCGTTCAGTTTCTACAGATACTGGTGGTTAAACAATGTCAGATATCAATGTGCAGCTTTCAGTCCATTAACACATCTCACAAATACTCACAATTACCATGAGGAGTTTATCTTGTCTGTGCTATGATCTTATTCTATACCTTACAAACATGTAAATGGCCATTTCAGTTCTTTGTGAGTGACCTGCTGTGATACCTTTAGGCGGCTGAAAGAGTTTGGACCCAGCTAAAAGGTGCCTTTTCTGAAAGGGAAGGATGACGGTATCTTGTAGCTCATTGATAACCTCATCCAGGCCGGCTATATCTCTCCAGGACACCTGCAGGAAGGATAAGCACTGTGAAACAATTCTGTCTGAGTTCTTTTTCTGGGAAAGTGCTCTTACAGACAGGGGCAAAATTACTTTCGGTTGATTGATAATCTGAGAGTCACGGAGTGAAGATTATGACTTTTACCTTCATAGTCTGTGGATCGACGAGGTGAGATGCAATGTTCATCTCATACTCTGTTAGTTTGACTCCCTCCACACCAATCCTCTTCATCAGCTGTTCTGCCTGGACAGATAAGCCACAGAACTCAGCTGAAGACACGGGGGGATAACAGATAGAAAACAGAGCGCAAAATGCTGCTCCAGGCATTTCTTTCATTTCTTCACGATGTCTGTTACACTGACAGCAAGGAACTCAAACCAACATCAGTCTTCATCTTGAGTTCATACCAATTACTCAACTTCATACGTACCCTTTTCTTAGCTTGGTTTTTCTGTTTGTAGGTTGGATCCATAGCTTCTATAACCCACTTGATGCTGTAGTATGTGGCTGCACCAAAGATGGTCAACCTCACCAACATGCCCACCACTTCATTCCTGGACAATGGCCTCATAAGGGCCTCTCTGGGAAGGTCTTTGAACAGCATCTCTGCTGATTTATGTCAGACCATTGGCTGGATACGGAGGAAGGAGACAAACAGAAGCAGTTAGTAAAGTATGCATGATATGCAGTGATAAGTGCAGTGGCAGTCGGCTATCAGGTTTGTGATTCAAGTCTGTCTGGTGCACACAAAGCTAATACAACAGTGTGCAAATTAAGGTTGCTTTGTAGCACATTCATAACTGCCCTGTGAGACTAACAAAATACTGAATGGACACGAGTAGTGTGAGTCCACTGAACAAGTAGACATTTAACATCACACACTGCTTGTTGGAGAAGACCTACGCCGAGGTGAGGAGGGGATCGAGGTGATTAGCGAGAGATCTCATCAAAAATGCTTAGAGACACAAACCTTGACACCAGTGCATTAGAGGGTTTGACACTGTGGATGAAGATGTGTCTGTGTGATACCAGACCTGATCCCAGGCTAACCCGTCTATCACTTGTTAACCATGTTTCCACCAGCCCTGTTTGAGTAAGTTATTCATATCCCAACACAGACCAGCTGTTTTAACGATGGCGGACACACCAACAGTCAGTATCATACAAGGAATCACGTTCATTCGTCAGTTAGCATCTCTTAGCAAGCTAAAGCTAGCACAGGTTCACCTAGCCAGCACCAAGCTGTCATACCAGCATTGTTTTAACATGAACCTGAACACATCACCTCCCTCTGTAGCCTGGCACACATAAAGCTCGCGTCTCTGCTCATACAGGAGAGAAAAGAGCCTTACCTCTCTTACTTAAACGCAAAATCACAGCTTTGGTTTCGTTATCGAAAATGCAAAACAGTAGCATTGACGGTGCGGCGCATTTGGTCGTCCGGGTAGGAACAAACACCAACACACCTTTGTTCCGGGATTCGTTAGATCCCATCTCGACAGAGCAGCTTTGTTTTGTAGAGTCAGTCAGCCACTGGATGGCGGAGGCGGCACACAGATAAGACACGTCTGCACCGTGGACAGCATCATGACCACAGAGGGCAGAGCACAGCACAGGAAGGTGAGCATGGTGAAAATAATGGTGAACATTTGTGTTAGACTGGACATTTATTAACAGATTCAATGTGTCTGTAGTATTTAGAGATAAGGTGGTGGACATGGAGATTTGTTAAAAACATGACATAGTAATGAGTGAATCTCTGCCATTCTTTATTTACAACAAAAGAAGAAGATGTGTAGGCCTACTGTTTGTTTTGTGTGGAGGTGTAATCTAAAACCATTCATATTTTTGAATAAATGCTTATTTCAAGTTTGCATGTATTCAAAATATAGTAAAAGCTATTTAAATTCATGTTTTGAAGCAGAGTATTTTGCTGGGGCTGCCTGTGACACCAAACACCCCAGCATGTCCTGGGGTAGGCTGCTCGAAAATGTAGCCCACTCAGAGATAGCTCAGATCTGCAGCCCTAATCTGTGTTTGGTTTCCACTCATTTCCAGTGCTGTCTGATAATGGATAATTCAGTCCTCCTAACAGCAGCCTCAAAGATAAGGCTGTAACAAACGGGCTTCTCCTGCAAGCAATTTATCACACATGGGCCAAAGGGATTGTTAATTGTCACAGATTGTGAGCTAAATTTAAAAATGTTGTTACAGCTCGTAACCAGACTGCTCCATGTGTCAGGATTTTTTCAGTGAAATACAGATGTTGCTGAGAAGAAACTAAAATATAGATGTGCAAAAAAAGTCTACTAACTTTATAATTTGAAGCATTTTACATCAAATCATTTAATGAATACACATGCTTCATTTGGTATTTTCCCACAAGATTCACAGTTCTTGCATCAACTTAAACGCTGCCCCTCGAGCAAAAATAAACAATAACATTTCAGTGTAATGTACACCTCACAGTCCACAGGAGATGGAGTACAATCTGGCCCAGTTTACCACTCTTCTCTGAGAGCATAATTAACTGAATTTTGAACAATGTGCTAGAGAAGGGGGATTGTCTATTCTTCATTTTTTCTGTGTTGTTCTGTACTTGTGTGAGCAAGTAACCCCCCTTTGTAGCCTAATTAGTTGTTCAAATTGGATGCAAAATTCCTTCCAGCACATTTCCAGCTTTGCGAGTCCAGTAGAGTTAAGTCCACCCTTGTTGTGGAAAATGGCAAACTGGCTGCTACTGCGCACACCTTTGGCTGTGAAAATGCTTCATAAAAAGCTTTAATCCCCCTGTACTGTAGCAGGAAGTCCCAGGAGATAGCAGCCTGACAGGGCCATTTTGATGGGTGTGGGCATGAAAGCACAGGCGTGTGTATCTGCAAAGTGCAGCCAGGGCTCCACATTCCCACAACGCCTTGCAACTTGCCCAAACAACCACTCTCAAGCGAGCACGAGCAAAAAAACAAAAACACATTCAGCTCCCATGGCTGTCAACCTCCACCCTGCCATAACTGAAATACAACTTAAAGCTGCTGACTGATTGTTTTGCAGGAAGAGATACGACTTCTTGATGAAAGATGAAGCTTATGCCTCTGTGGCTTATGTATTTTTTCATGACTGTGACTGCCGGTCAGTGAAAAGACACTGCAGTTAAACTGTTTAACACCTCAGTAAATGTTGGTCACATACAGCAGTTAATTACCCTTTCAATCTCCCAGGAAAAGATATTACCTCTGGCAGGAAGAGAAATCATTTGGGAGAGGATTATTTATTTTCCCTGTTATCCAGAGGAACTGCAAGGATTTATTTTGAAAACACTTAAGAGCTGGAGCTTGACCATTCACACATGTATATTTACTAGTGAACATATTTTGGCTTCTTTTAAAAGACTTCTTACTGTGTAGAGAAAAGATACCGAGAATCTGGATCAACAGGCATTTATTAACTGATTATGAAAATACAAGTGTGGACTTTTTAGAAAGAGGGAAAGCATCAAGTATTTATTCACATGTTACCAACATTTAGAAGTACATTATTCCCCCATAAAACATAAATTCACCAATAAGAGGGATCTTAAAGGTGCTCTAATTAGTACTTACGGATCTATTGAGCATTTTTAATGCAGGGACTATATATTCTTAAAGATATAAGTATGGGAGCATGCATAAAAACACAACATATTGCCTTCAGTCACTGTAGTGTCTCCATAACAAGCCTGCTACTCTTGCTCCTGGTTGCCCTTTTTGGCACCTCTCAGCTGCCAACTGTTCAGGGATGTAATATAAATGATTCATGTCTATTATATGTCAAATAAGCCTATCATTGTCATTTGGCAAAGATGAAAAGACAGAGGGATGAGCAGACGAGGGATGCATGAAAGAACCAATGTCTGGGTGAGACTTGATACCGCTCAACACAGGGATTTCACATGGTGCTGAGGCTTCCTCGGGCATCCTGCACTCTTTGTTCATTCTGCCAAGGCAACTCACGCAAGCCGACAATCCACTGACATCACCACAGAATAAAGATTACAGCTGTAGTTGCAGACTGACAGCTTCCTCCAGTTCCCTCCACTCCACAGGCTTCACGATGGTTACAGAGACACCAATAACATGAGAAAAAAAAGGCTTAGAAAATGGTGATAATTTGTTTCCTCCTTCTCCTCTATCACGTGAGACAGGTGAGAAGACTATGCATTCCCAATGGCATATCCATCCATGCATTTAGAGCAGGCTGATTTCAGACTTGTTGATGTGAAGAGATAATCACTTTATTTGTTGAATCAGAGGGATGGAAGTTTGTGGAAAATAAAAGTGTTCTAATATATTTTACGATTACAATATATGTTTTATATGTGTATATGTTTTACATATAACATAAGATATTGAGTATTATTAAAAAAACAACAACTTTTATTTATTTAATTTAGCTTTCAAGTAGAAACTGACAGCAGGCTGATAATGAATGCAATGGGAACCCAATTATCCACTTAAACCGAGCATTATATTGTTAAACATTAGAAAAGTGACAACAGGAATGGGACAAATTTTAAAAGTGTGACATAATCATTATAATTACATTAGCACTTGTCTGAAATCCAAACACACTGTCACATAAGAAGCAGCGCAGGTTTCCCAGAGACATCTATCATGCTGTTTAAGTTTTAAAATGGTAAACATCGTCTGTGAATAAAAGTGTTATTTCTACAGTGTGGACACACCGATAGCAGGTGTGAAGCCTGACACATTGGATGGATTGTAAACACTTCTTTCTTCTTTCCCTGTGTGTGAAATGAAAATGTGTTATCGCCTGTCATCAGTGACAGACGGCCGGCCTTTCTCATATACCTTTCAAATAGCATGTTCAGCTACAGTGTCTCTGCTCCAGCTCATATCAACCTTCACTCAGAGCTGATGCACGAATTTCAAGTTGAATGTCATAACTGTTAAGATATTAAAACCATATAACACTGACTTTTTACATGCAGATGCAGTTTATGAGGGGCTAAGTGAAAAGCTTTATTTAATGTTTATTTTCTTTCATGTTCTCGGAAGTAATATTTGCATGCATCATCAATGAACTAAAGAAGGTCAAGAGAGGTAATTTATTCCATGTATGGTTCCTTTCTGTGCATAATTATGAATATTAGCATAGACAAGTGATTACTCTGAGTATCATCATTAAAGGGATATTCCGGCGTAAGTGCGCAAGTTTAACCCGTGGTCTAACACACCGTGACACCGAGTAACCCCCTCCCGAGAGATCATTTTACCAACCGCAAACTTCTCTAGTTGTAGTGACTTCAGCAAAGACTGCATGATAACAAAATACTGCTGTCTTTGTAGCCAAGAGCCAACCGCGATCAAAAAAGCCACTCATAGCCACAAATAATGGTCAGAACAGCACCATACCTTATCAACAGCACATAATACGAGGCATCAAACACTGCTTTTCTTTTGGGGGTGTACTACTTGTGTCTCACAGTGCATTAGACCATGGGATAACATGGGCCATGGGTTACAGCAGCAGTGGTTATTGGACAAGTGGGTAAGATGGGAATTCATGCCGGAGTAAAATCAGACATTCACAAGTTTTATTTCCATTTTAATTCTGTCTTGAGCTCTGATATTTACTGTCCTTTCTAACATATTGGTCTATGCTATGCTATCTCTGGTCAAATTAAACTGGATACCACTGCTCCCCTAATCATTTTGAGAGGAAAGAATGATAAGTATTGGGCCACTGAAATTTGTCTGACTTCTAATGTTTCCATGCTTCTGACTAGCCATATGAGTTCCACTGATTCAAACCAGCTTCAGGCAGCTAACTGGCCCTCTCAGCTGACAAAAGTCCAAGCGACACAGCATCAATCGCTCCAAGGCCTCAACACACTGCCATCCACCATGGTTACAGCCTAACCACTCACCTGAAAAGCTGGGGCTGACTCCATAATCTCCACCTACCATGAAGCATTCTGAGCTGTGGAGATGAAATTGAAGCGAACAGTTCCAATTCCTCAGGTAGATCCTAATAAGAAAAGCCCCAGGGAAGTCAGGTGGGGGGGCTGGTGTCTGCGTATGTGTGAGAAAGGTGGCGGCGGTTATGCGGTGCTTCTAAAAAGCATGAGAATGGCAGAGCTCCTCTGACAAGGTGGATGTTTAAGTTCAGGGCGTGTGAGACTTGTCCCGTCGAGTGAAAACAATTGGCCAGTTCCAGCTCCCATTCATCACACTGACAGCACTTGGCCACATGGAAATGAATGAATAAATAAAGGAGAACACATTCAGTGTGCAGATAAAGTGGAGCCTGCTGGGTAGACGCTGTCGGAGAGGACTGTCAGTTTGTATACTCTCCAGCCCTTGCTGGCAAAATGACATCCCCCATGACTGAAATGCTCCTTGCGTATGGTTCTCCTGTCTCCAGCACACTATACATCACATACAAATGATTTCTGACACTGAAAGTAAAATTTCATGTCTACAATCCACCTTCCAACCACCCATCTACTGATAGTGTTGCCCCTGCTGGGCTGCTGTCATGACTGGCCTGTTGTCTGTGGACTGATAAAACAGGAGCAGTTAACCTCAGAGAAGTCAAGCATATCAACATCCTTTTCTTGACGTTGACTGTGAAAAGAGGAGTATTTGTATGCACCCCATGTGGATACAGAAAACTAGTCTTCACCCCCCCAACTACCATGCTCTTGAGCTATGACCTGCCACATATTCATTATTGATCAGTGCTTTCTGTTGCCGCTGAGCTGCCTCTGCTACCTATAAGCATCCATGCTGGCCTACAAGCCTCCTTCCATGTGCAATTCAAAAGAAATAAGTATGTCTTTGATAAAGAACCAGTTTGATCTGCTGAGGTTGTACTGTAGACACATTGGGGTCATTTTGCTGAATTCTTTGTCTCTTTTATCTTGTGAGAGAAAGTTGAGGAAATCACTGGGAACATTTCCTGCACTCTATTAATGCTAGTTGAACAATTTAGTTTGCAGTTAATTCAAGTAGATATGATTGGATGCTCTATTAGTGGAATCATTTCAGTCAGAAGTTATGCACATCTGAAGAGCTGTGCATTTTAGTTACAGTAAAGGGTCCATAGTGTGTGGTTGCACATTGACATGCCACCCTTGTTTAGGTAATATCTCAGGAAATATACTTATTTGCTTCCTTAACAAGAGTCAAAATAGAAGATAAAGGGACATTGTTACAAGTCTGTAAATGGTAGAGTTGGAGATCCTGGAAAAAGCATCACTAACTGTCCACCAGCTTTTTCTCATGATTCATTCACGTGACAGAAAACGCCTAACATCATAATAAACCATCCAGCATCCAGCTTAGAGGTACTTGACCACCTACCGGACTTCAGTGTGCTACACTGGATTACTAGCATTGTCTTTTCGAAACGTGGCATTCAAAATGATTGGATGGTGTTTTTCCAGGATTTTACGTCCCACAGGTGACTGACTTTTTTTTTATTTTTGTGTAAAATCATTCAATTAATTGGTTGGAATCAGGGTGTGAAGAGGATTTCAAGCAACTCAGTAAAACAATGTTCCAGAGATAGATCTCCAACCCCACCTTTAACTAAATATCAAGGTATAGCCAGCAAGCAAATAGCTTTGCTGGCTAGTTAGCATACTAGCTTCTGCAAAAGAAAAAGTGTGATGAAAACAAGAATTACCACTTTAAGTTTGATGCTGAACTCTGCGATGTTTCTTCTACACAGGTAGATAAATGTTATACTGGGCACGTAGCAGTAGCAGTAGCAGTAGCAGAATTTAGGGCAAGAACACCACAAACCAAACAAATCCTAAATGGATTATTCCATCAAATTAATGCTGTAAACTGAAATAAAAACTACTCTGCAACAAAGACCTGAGGACATTTCATTTGTCATTCACAGCCACACTGAATGCATTACTTACTTCAAACTTTTAATGGCATACCTTGGATCAATCCATCATCACAACTCATGGTACTGAACAGAACAAGCAACTTTTTTCCTCTGTGAGGACAAAAAGCTCTTATTTTCATCATGACCTGAGCTCCCTCATCCGTGGTGTATCTTCGTGAGAGTGACACCTCCATCATAAATTACATACAGACAGTAGGATGGCACCCAACGCTAGCCTGGGGTAAGCAGTGGGTGGTTGCAGGGAGTCTTACGTTGCTTGGCTGCGCAGGGAACCATATTGATGACCACTCATGTTTCTTTTGAATCAGTCTCCATCACCCATTGGCCATTTTCTCCATTATATTTCATTTGGAAAGACAGATGATGGAGATGGCTGCCCGTGTGCTCAGACCCAGAGTCTGTGCCGCAGCAAAGATTCCATCAGGAGCTTTAGCATGGTTTCCATCACTCCTCTATTGGCTAATGGAAGGAGGCACATCACTGTCACTGGCTGCGCCCTCCATCCTCCAACATCCTCCCTCACTGCACCCCCTAGGGGATCCAGAGACAACATTTACTTTGGCTGATTAAAACACCTGCCAAACAACACCATGGGTTCAGGCTAGACATCGCCAGTGACAGGTGATGTATGGTTTTGTCTATATATACCTTACATATCTGACATGTTACATGGTATGTATATTTATAGTGAAATAATGATTTCACATTTTATGTTGCTGTCTTTGTCAACCATTAAAGAAGAGCTTGGTATTGACGCGTCATTGTGCATTTTTTATTCAATACATCAAGTCTTTCCTAAGGCAGGTTTGAAATAATAAAACATTTTCTATGTCAATCAAAGTCTGAAAATAATGAATATCTTTCCATAGTACTTTATTTATGCCTTGACAGGAAATTAAATCAGCAACCATATTTTGTCCTGGTGATTGGAAACATTCCTCACTATGACAGCTACCACACATGACATATTTATCCTCAAACACAATCTAACTTTTGATTGTTCCTCGATAAGCCGGAGTTTGTTGGATGGAGGCTCTATGTGGAGCGGATCTTGCCCGGTTGGTGTCAGCCAGATTTATTTTTCTTCCCAGCACTGGAGCTGGGTCAGCGCTCTGCTCAGCCCAAACCTCCTGGCACTCTCACCAATCTATCAAGTTCATCAGTGCTCTATGTAGCCTGGGGGACACTGGCTGGCAGCCCGAATGAGCTCGCTCTTCGTCCTCCTCTTCTTCCTTCTGCCATTCGTTCTTCTCCCTGTGTAACATGTCTGAGCCACAGAGGCCTGCTGATGTTTGCAGGCTGTATGGATTTCTGTCCTCAGGTAGACTGCAGGATGTTTTCATATTTATTTATTTATTTTTTGTTCAATACCCTCAAATCACCTCTGTGGAAACACCAAAACTAAACAAAGTAAACTCTTACGCTACCTGCATCTCAAATACAAAATGGAGTTGAAATGGTAAAGAACTGACATCGTGGTGGTCTAGTGGTTACAATATGTAACTGTAGTGTCAGTTCTCGTTCAGTCTCTCCTGTCTGCATGCATACTGTCAGCTATCTGACTAAAAAGATGAAAACACCACAAAAAAGCAAGAAATAAAATACCTCTTTTCTTTGTAAAGGTTAACAAATGTTAACAAATGGACATTTTTTATTTGTTTATGTGATAGGGACAATGCACGTTAATAAACATCAGCATAAAATTTGATTCTGTCATGCTAATGCCAATTTATTTCTGTAGATAACACAGAAGTGGGTGGCATGGTGGTACTGTTGTTTGCACTGCAGCTGGGATTGGTATCAGCCCTGCAACAATGATGGATGGATGGATGGATGGATGGATGGATGGATGGATGGATGGACAGTACACTCAAGTAACAATACACAAATGCAAATTAAATGTGCACAAACAAAAAAGACAAACACATTTTGCAGCACACAAAAAGTTATGTCAGATCACAATCATCCCAAAAGTTTATAGAGCTAACTCTCTGGCAAACAGCTGCTTATCTTTACATATCCAACAGACACAATGTAATGTGTAATAAACTCATGTTTATGGTCACATGGTGAATGCAAGGCCAGCAATAATAATCCAGTAATGCTTTTATATCATCCCTCTTTGAAGTAAAACCAAGAGGAGCAGTGCTACAGTTTATGGGGCTATAAAGGCCATTGCAAAGAGTAGTGATATACTGCAACTGTGGCCTCTCATCTTCCATCCATATTGTTAAAGCTAAAAATGCACAGCTCACTCTTTCACAACATGCAGCGAAACACGTTTTTATTATTATTGTTGTTGTTATTACAATGCAGTGTCACAATGTGTGGTGAACTGAGAGGAGGCCCACACATTTATTGTGTTTGTGGCCTAGAAAGATAAATATCTTTAATGCTACCACCCCTAGTGCCACATTGTACCCCTGCAGAGAAGAAAGAAGTAGAGATCTCTCACTCTGCTCCAGTTTCTGTGTGTGGCAAACCTCCAGGTGCTCCACAATCAGTTAAAACTTTGAAGGTAAAAATGCAGATAACATGTTTTACAACATCATGAACCAGAATATTGTGGTTGATTTTTTTTTTCATGTGTTCAGAATGGTAGAGTTGGTAGTGATTTATTTGTGTCATGATCTTTACCCAGCTGCTGAGCTCCAAAAGAACACATTTAAACTGACTGTGATTATACTCTTAAAAGGTCACTGCACTGAAAGTACTTGTAATCATGTATCAGTTCGAAGTGGATTAGACCTACTTTACGAGATCTCAGCTTTTTTTCTCTCAATTTCTTGTTGCTCAGTGAGAAGGATTTTGGAGGCATGTGAACCAGTGTGGGTCCAAATAACCTCTCTCTTCATTCATTAATTAATCAATTAATTAATTCATTCATTCATTCATTCATTCATTCATTCATTCATTCATTCATTCATTCATTCATTCATTCATCTCATCCTCATCATTCATCATTAGAACGCATTCATGTCTGTTCCCATAAGAATATTTAAGAAATAGTTGGTTGATGATTAAAATGCTTTGTGTTGTGTCATAGATGTGTGAGTATAGTCTATATGTCTTCAGTTCATTTAGTTTGTTGCTACGATAGACAGGATTAATGCAGTTTGTTCATTTCCACAAACCCAGAAGCCTCTAAGTACCTTAGGATGCATAAACTTTAACGAGTTTGGAGTACCGGTAGATTAGTAGAAGTTAGCTGAAAGAAATAACCCCACCAATTTTGGAAAGGTACTGTGTAAATGTGCTGCGATACACTTTCATCCTCTCTTTATGCTCTTGATAATTGTACACATTTTCAGTGTCATGGATAACCTTTCTTAATCTAATCATCTGAGCAACTTCCTAAATCTTAAATGAAGAGGATAAGATCACAATTTGCCAAAGCAAACATGATGAATCCTATCTTATGTTACTTCATCCTATTTTATCTGATGTCCTAAATAATCAGTTCAACACTGGTTACCTTTTTTTTTTTCTGTAACCAAGCAACCAATGCCTTTTTTTGGAAACCATTAGATTTCTCATTGAGACATACAAAAGAAAATGGCCAGTTTGCTCCGAACATCTCATTTAGCAGAATAACTACAAACAATTGTCAGTCGCTCTACAACAACCAGGAGAGCCCAAAAGAAGGACATGATGAACAAATGCAGGACTGTGATAGAGGCTGTAACCACTGTTTTGCAATCTGACTGCAATTTATTGGCTTTTTTACCATCTGTGTTCTGCCCTTTGTTAACAAAACCAACAAACTCTACTAAAGAAACAGTTTAGCATGCGGGGAAATATGTTTATTTGTTCTCATGCCAAGACATAGACGAGAAGAATCCAGTAAGTCACTGCACCAAATAGTC
>OMNW01034716.1:0-19594 GCA_900303245.1 Selene dorsalis | reverse complement strand
GATAGAGGCTGTAACCACTGTTTTGCAATCTGACTGCAATTTATTGGCTTTTTTACCATCTGTGTTCTGCCCTTTGTTAACATGAGCACATTTTAAAACCAACAAACTCTACTAAAGAAACAGTTTAGCATGCGGGGAAATATGTTTATTTGTTCTCATGCCAAGACATAGACGAGAAGAATCCAGTAAGTCACTGCACCAAATAGTCAGACACAAAACTCAGAGTGGAACCACAAATACTTAATTTTATGCTTAATTTCATGATTAAGCATAAAATTGATCTCATTTTGAGATAAAGACAAACTGGATACAGTGTATTAGCTCTGCCTTTGTTTCCCGATGGTCTTCTTGATGCTAACCAAAGCTAACCCTCTGCTGGCTGTAGGATTATAAATTAGCGTAGGCTACAGACATGAGAGTGGTTTCCATCTCCTCAATGAACTTTCATCAAGAAAGCAACTAAAAGTATTCCTTTAAATGCTCCTGTATTGTTTTAAACAGTGATTCAAAGGTGCCAAGTCATAAATACTCAATTATTCTTTATTAAAACAATAATGGAAAAGTGCATCATAAAATGTATGCCATTGTGAAACATATTAAAACTCCATAAGTGAGGAACTAAATGGCTCTCCCCTGGGTTATTTTTTTAATACCCAGCCCTCCCTTGGGCTGAAATTAAACAAAAGCATTAATCTCTCATAAATACTGCAGCTACAGGGACTCAGAAGCTGCACACTGTGTCTTGATAGCTGAGAGAAGGTTTTCCTTCATCTAAGGCAGGCATCTCAAACTGATTCCACAAAGGGCCGGTGTGGCTGCAGGTTTTTGTTTCAACCAAGCAGCAGCACACCAGACTTGGCTCATTTAATCAACTGATCTCAGTCTTCAGACAGTTGATTGGTCAAACTGTGTGCTCTTGGTTGGTTGGAACAAAAACCTGCAGCCACACGAACCCTTTGAGGAATAGTTTGGAGATGCCTGCTCTAAGGCATGCTGGCCTGAAAAGTAGAAAATATAAAGGGGCACTCAAGAGGAAAAATAGCAGAAAGAAGTCAGTAGCTTTCTTTTATTGTTTATTCAACAAGGTGAGAACTGTGAAAGAAGGCTGTGTATTGAGCTGTAAAGCGTATAAATAAGCATTAGCTATGTATGTCAAGAGTGTAACTGACATATATATTAAAGGCAAGTAAATATATGCACTGATGCTGATTGTGAATGTGATTTCAGAGTAAAAATAATTACCTGACATTTGTCCATTGTGGGAATGCAGAAAAGAAACTGTAACTACAACTGTGACATCACAGTGATAACACCAGGTCACTTCGGTGAACTTGCAGAGCACCATAAGAATTCATTTATAGCTGTCCTTTTAGCTCTCATTGAAAAACAAGAAAAAAGAGCTGTGTCTGAAGCGCCATGCTCATGCTCCCATCACCCAAGCCAGAGGATGATGTCACACTTAATGGATATGAGCTGGGATGGCTTGGTTTCTTAAAATGGCACAGGCATCCCTCTCCTCAGGCAGTTCTCTTCCAAGCAGCAGCACGTTGCTGTCGCTGCTTTTAAGCACTTAGTTTTCCCCCCATCATTCAGGATCATCTTTTCAGAGCCAAACATTTTCCAGCCAGGACAGTTACACAGCCAGGCAGAAGTAGACTATACCATCCTTAAAGCTTACAAGTGTCCATCATTGAGTATTGTTCACTGCACAAGTGTGAATACATTGTCACTATTACACTGCAGCTTCTCCTCTTGTGCTCAGAGAACAGAGAACTGACTGAAAATCACTTAAACCTTCGTATTGTGCAAAGCAAAGATCATCAAGCTCTATTTTAAATCCACAGCCCACCTTAGAAAAACACAGCTGTGTATCCGTTTTAAATGCATTCATATCAGGCTACAATGAACAGTTTTAAGTTCATAAAATCATAAGGTTACTGCACTCCTTGGTCAGCCTGCCCATTGCATGATTGTTTGCATGCAGTTAGGTCGATGAATTGTGCTTTCTCCAGCCTGCAATATAATACTCCATGTAAAAGTCACTGGCTAGAAGCAAAGTCTTCATTTTTGTGTTCTGCCTCATGTCCCTGTTGGTGCTATACCTCTACACCATGCAGGAGATACTAACTTTTGGAAGAATCTATATTTGTTACTGTAAGAATGTTAGTAGTCAATACTCAGAGGTAACTGAAGACATTTCTACGATTTTCACTCGCTGACACCAGAAGGTTGCAACAAAGCTGAACATGTTCTCTGCTGCAGGTATCCATTGTAGCTGCTTGTTCAGCTTCTTCCATTATCACTGATTACCAATCAATTTTGTGTCCATGTTCCACCCACACCAGTTATGTTAAATTAACACTTTAATTACTCTTGAACATCTACCACACAACAAATCAGACAAATCTCAAGTCAACCCTTGTTATCTCGGAATAATTGCCTCACTGATAAACAATGGAGAACCAGCAGAGGACCACACTAAAGAGGAAAAATGATAGAACATCAAATAATCCATCACAGTTCATGCAGAAGTCATTTGTTATTTATTTTCTAATCAATACTATGTCTTACACTTGTTAGAAAACAATCAATTAAAAATGATAAATTGTATGTTAAACTAGAGCATGTATCTGTAGAATCTGATTTATCCCCAGCACTTGAGTGCTCTTCAGTTTTCCGCCTCCTCAAAAGAAACCCTGTCTACTAAATCTGTTAGTTCTCATTAAACTGTTTGGTGGAGTCTTCTCATACTCTGGCAGTGAAACTCGTTTTCTCATGCCAGTTGTATTTGACCTGTGACACCAAGTCTGATAAGGAGGACAGACTGCACTGTGTGCTTTAATGACTTCTCTTTTTTCATTTCTCCCTTCACCATCAGACCTGTGAAGGCAGCTTCACTTTCACCTTGTATCTGTTGCAGTAAACTGTTACTTTTCAGGTTTTTTCTGCATCCAGAGCTTTAATGTCTGGACCTGAGATTGCAAGACACCTACTGCTCCTGTGATTCCCCTCATTTCTACCACTATGATGATGATGATGATGATGATGATGATGATATTTATTATCATTATCCATCCATCTACTGCTTACCCATGCAGGGTTACAGGTGGGAGCCAATCCCAGCCGTCATAGGGTGAAGGCAAGGTACACTCTGGACAGGTCACCAGAGTCTTGAAGGGACACGTATAGAGACGAACAACGCACACACACTCACATACTACAGGCAGTTTAGAGTCACAAGTCGGCCTGTTGTGCAAACCTTTTGACTGTGGGAGGAAGCCTGAATGCCTGGAAAGAGTCCACAAAGACAGGAATTGAACCCAGAACATGGGAGTCTAAGGGTCTCCAGGCACCACACATTGAACTGCAGCATTACCACTGCTGTGTCAGCTTCATTTTTCTGTCCCAGAGGTTGCTGCTTGGACCAAAAGTATAAGTACAGATGATGAGGTGAAATAATGTGTCTTTCATGGAGACCGGGCTGGATCATCAGACATGGCACCATGGAAACTGAATAAGAGCCAGTAAAGACTGTTGTGTGCAAAAGCCATGATGTAATGATTTTTTGTTTAATTTTCGTTTCATTTCAATTTCATGAATTATTACTGTACTGGAAATATCCCCATGAATAAATAAGGAGTGCCATGTGGAAGGCAGATGTTTTCACATCTGGGTAGAGCAAATGAACAGCAAAGACACTTCAACAACCTCTCTGACATCTGGATTACAACATGCCAGACCTGTGCTATGGTGGTAATGACTGACAAGATTGCTATATGGTGCACTGTTTGGACAGCAGCCACTGAAGGAATACTCATCTCCACACAAAACATTTCTGACATGTTACGTTACTGTTTGAACATCACTGAGCAGAGTCTGAGAGCTGAACACTTTGTGCTTAGTGACATCACAAATATTGCCAGCCAGTTTTAGTGTTGAAAATTAGTGCATATGCTATGTTTCAAAGTATCCATCCATTTTCTATACCGCTTATCCTCACTAGGGTCACAGGTGAGCTGGAGCCTATCTCAGCTGACTTAGGGGCGAGAGGCGGGGTACACCCTGGACAGGTCGCCAGTTTATCGCAGGGCTAACACATATAGACAAACAACCATCCACACTCCCATTCACACCTATGGGCAATAACCTGCATGTCTTTGGTCTGTGGGAGGAAGCCAGAGTACCCGGAGAGAACCCACGCATGCACGGGGAGAACATGCAAACTCCACACAGAAGGGCCCCCGGCGGGTTCGAACCCAGAACCCTCTTGCTGTGAGGCGACAGTGCTAACCACTACACCACCGTGCCGCCCGTTTTTTACTAATCGTCTATTTTTCCAACTTCCGTATTGGTTTTTCAACTGGAAAGTGCTGAATGTTGTTTCAAGCTCTGAGTTCTGACTTCCAGTATAAATGAAACACACCATACTGTGATATATTATACTCTTGTTAATATATTACGTTCGATGTTTGATTGCTCATGCCTATGTTATTTCTTCACCTGACATTCTCAGTAAAGTTAAGCTGTGGCCAACATGTCGATATTGACTCCAAGAGTGTTATTTAGTATTAGGATTATAAGAACCCAAATGAACTATAACACATACCACCACCACCCGTCATAGTGGCAGTGTATCTCAGCAACAGCAGCAGCAGGTGTGAGGGCCCAGGTGACCTTCAGAGTGTACAAAGGTGAGATAGAAGCTTGTCCTAAATGTGTGGTATTGGTCTTGGACAATGTTGTCAATCATAGTAGTGCTGTATTGTGCAGAAACATGGGGAAAACGCCAAATGGGCGCCATATAATATAATAGTCAAGTTTTATTTTGAAGTTTGGTATAGCCCCCCCTGGAGAAAACTACACCAGCCACCACTGGTGTGAATGATAGCCCCTGTCTGCCAACAGAGCTGTATGAATCTGTGTGTGAAAGGGTGAATGCGACAAAAACAGTATAAAGCGCTTTGAGTGGTCCAAGTGACCAGAAAAAATATATATACTGGAGGTGAAAGTCCATTTACCAGTTAGCAAGCACCTGGAGGCATTTTTCATGGTGGCAGGAGACTTTAACCAGGCTCTGTCTCCACCTTGGCTTCTCTGACTACATCTCCATCCTGCTGCTTCCTGCACATCATCCTGTGCTCAAAACCAGCAAACCCAGACAGATGACCTTCACAGTGTGGCCCAGTGGAGCTGTCTCTTGCTCCAGGACTGGCAGGTGTTCAGGGAAGCAGCTACTGGTGAGGGCAGGGTAGACCCTGAGGAATATGTCATCTGTTTGTGGATACATCAGCAAATTTATTGATGACATGAGTAGTGATTGATATGAGACGATATCATCTGATTTAACTCAAACACTTCCATTCAGATCAAACCACAAATAACAACTAACTATCATCTGACATTTTCATTTGTGAGCTCAACCAGACATTTAATGAAAAACAAGCTATTGTTTTGATAAAAATATTACCTTTGGTCACTATAAAGTGCCACATTATGATTTATTGAGCTTTGCAATTTTCTATTCTATACTATACTAACTCCATATTTGTTTACATTAAAGTGGGATTTTGGTGTGAAACTTTCTCCTATTTAGAAATGATTATTTTTTCACATCTTTGTGAGTGAAAGATGAAATTTCAGGTGTGATATGCATCACTCTTTTCGAGTTGCGCTTTCACTTTTGTGGGAAACGCTCAACTGGTGATGATGAGCCAGCAGGCCCGGAGTGGCTAATTCAAAGGGCCGGGACAGTTCCCGGGGGGCTGGTCTGATTTTTGCGTCATGAGGGCCAGTGTTCACGTTTTTTTTTTTTTGTTTTTTTTTGTTGTTTTGTTTTTTGTTTGTTTTATTTTTGGGCCGGTGTTCAGTCATGGCACTAGGTTGACATGTACATGTATGCTGCTACTGCTGTTCCTGGGCCACCTCCACTAGCAGCTCTTGGCGTTGTGGCATATAACATAACGTTATATGATTTAATTAAGCAATATTACCCTCGAGGGTGTGCTTTAACGTAATTTGAGCACGACCGCAAGCGTCACTGAAGTGTATAATAATGAAGTGTATAATCAAAATACATTCATGTTAATGGACAATTTGCTGTCAAATTGGAAAGTTTTTGTGAGTGTGCTTCCCGTTTCCATGGAAATACATGGGGTCTGACTAATAACTGAAACACAATCAGTCACGTCAGTAGACATTACACATTTACACAGCAGATGTGTAATGGAACCTAGTTTACCACTACATCAAATAATCCAACCTTTAGTAAAGACTTGGCAAGAGAAAGGATCTTCTAGTCCCAGATGAGTGAACTCTGAGCTGACATTAATGTTTTATCACGGTCTCGGACTTTCCCGGACTAAATCAATATACTGCACAAATAAACAAAAAACTTTTATTGCCCAAGTTATAACAAAGATAATACATTTTTTCCTCTCACAGATGTAGCTTCTACAACCGCAAACTCTGAATTTATTTGAAGTTATAGTGCTGTGTGACCGATACAGCTGATGGGGAAAGTCAAACATTTCGATCAATCCAGATTATTTAAAAGCTCAAAAGTCGCAAAAAAAGACAAAACAGAAAAACAAAGAGGTTATCACTTCTGTTTTATCTTCCGAAATATTCAGCTCCTGGACATATTGTTAAAACCACTTTCACCGTGGTCACAACTCTTGTCTCTCATACTTTGTATACACACGGAAGGGAATACAGTACCCTCTCAGCTAGAACTGAGCAGTTTACTGCATATTAACCCAAAAAATGTTGATTTAATTGTTCTACAAATGTGACTTTGGCAGCTGACAGGAACACCCCACAGGAGGTCGATGTAGTTTGTGATTTATTTTCGTGAGTAATACGCCTAAATAACATTTCTAAAAAATAAAAATCCATGTTGTTGCCATGGAGATGGATACAACAACATGGTAAGGCAGAGTAATATTTTTTGTGTTGAGTAAGGCGTTCTGTCATGCTGATTTGAGCACGTTCTAAATTTCTTATTGAACAATCAGATTGCTTGGTCAGAACTAGTATGATGTGACGCCACATAACTTTGTCTTGTAGCAACTCGGCAGCAAGATCCCGCACAAAGCACCAGCCATAACACTGGGCCGGACTCACCAGGGCTGAGCTCTGTCTCCTTCAATATCATGACATCATACTGCAACAGTACTGGTAGGCTAAATGTTACAATGAACATAATCGCATATGAGCAGTAAACATGTCTCAAACAGTGCTAACAGCATTGTTGAGTGAGTTTAAGGTCTCACTCAACACTGCATTATAAGTTTTCTATGTATACAGGTACTAAAAAATATGAAAAATATGATTGAAAACACATATTGTGCATGTATTGTATGACCGATTGGATTGGTCGAGCCAGGCCATGGAGAACTCCACAGAGGTCATTACAGCCCATAAATTTAACATGAGCAAACGTGTCTTTTTTGTTTATAATCTCCTCCTGAACTACACAGCTTTTGATAGCTGTTTGCTTGTCACTCGTACTGTCCAGCGATATGATAGGCTGGTTCAATGAGCGTGTTGTGCTAACATTCAGGCCTAATATTCACAACTTTAAATCAATCTGTATGAAAGTTAGGACCACATGCAAACACAGTCCCATTTACAGTGTCTTGGGAGGATCAGAGCCATTAGCACGGTTTCTACTATGTATTTTATGTACAAAAATAATAATAATAATAAATAGTGTCTTTGTTGCATAAGACTGCAGTTCATTCATTTGTTATTCTCAGTAGTAGGTAATGTGAGTGTGTGTGTGTGGAGGTGGGGGGGCACAGGACAACACTACTGTGTTATGAGACTGACAGCACCAGGACAGAGAAACAATGAGTTCAACAGAGCATCAAGGCAAAATGAAAAATATCCATATATCTGTTATTGACATTTATTCTGCTGCGTCTCTCCAAAAGAAAATTAGTGTGCCCCCCTGACAATATTTAATATTGTCAGCTCTCCACCCCAACCAGTTTGTTCCTGCAGCCGGGTCTGCATGAGTCCACACTGAAAATGTCCAGGGCTGAAAATGAGTCCCACCTGTTACTGCTAGCATGCAGTCACTGCAGCATTTTTTTTCCTCAGGGCACTGGCAGGTTTGTGGTGTTTCCTTAAGTTTTAATCTCTCTTTTTATTTTATTTTATTTTTTTTTAACCCAAATACATTCATTTAGCCTTCTTTTTACAGTTTTTTTTATGTTATTATGTTTAGGCTATTATTTTTTTGTCATTTCCAGGTAACATACTTTGACAGTCATTCCGTCATTCTGCTATCCAGGTGGGATGACAACAAAACACAGCAGACATCACAGAAGTATCATGTGTCTCTTCTGAAGAAGAATGCAGGAGCAGCAGTCGAAACTGTCCAGATATGACAAAGAAATAATAGCTTGAACGTAAGAACATAAAAAAACTCTTTTTAAAAAAGGGTTAAATTGTTGTTCACACACGCGACTTACAAGTTGAGACATTTTCTCCAAATTCCTCCATGTTTTAACATGAATGAATGACAAACCTTTACCCAACTTCACATGGTTCAGAGCTTTAAGTGCAGTCAGTTAACAAATATCCCACCTCTTTGTATATCTTTGGAATAGCTGAAAGTTAGGGGCAGAGTCAGACCATGCCAAGATGATGATTATGGAGTAGCTTCAAAACTGCTCTTAAGAAACCTGTGGGTATTGTCACAGAAGCTATGCCCATCTTTATTTGCTGTCCAGGGGTTTTCTCAGGCTATAGTTTAGTTTAGCAGAGATAACTGGTTGGTCTCAGGTCAAGCTAAAAGATCCAACATCAATCATCATCCTTGAACCTTGGAAATCATTACCAGTGATACAACCATTCATCCTCCAGCTTGTTTGTTAAGTTTGTTTCTTTTGGAGCACCTCTCAGATCTTACAGTCACTATATCAACAAAATGACTTCATCAAACTCAGATATGACTCACTTTTTTCTTCTGCTCCACTCATTATTCCCTTGTTCCCCCTCTTTCTCTCCTTCTCTCACAGATCTATAATCTAAACAAAGTGATTCTCCAGAGCTTTGAAGGACAAAAGCAGAGAGGATGATGGTGGTGAGCAGGGGGGGATGAGGAGTAGGTAGAGGAAACAAACTAAAGCTTTTAATCTGTAAATGGAGAAGGGTAATGGTCATTTAAGCATTAAGATATCTCCTCTGTCTGTCTGCTCTGTGTGCGTCTCCTTAATGCTCCTTAAACATTTATGAAGGCTGATAACAACGAAAGAGCATAGCCGCACACAGTAATCAAATCACTACTGGTTATAGGGCTCTACTCGGAAGAGGGAAGGAGGTGGAAGAGGGGTGGAAGCGAGGGGGAGGAGGTTTGTGAGAGGGAGGGGGAGAAGCTGGAAATTAAGGGAGAACGCAGACTGATGGTGTGAGAAATAGAGACAGAAAGAGAAGAAGACAAAGAAAAATACATCAGCTTTTGAAATGGTCACCTGGCAATGTACAAATAAAGTGAGTGTCTGTCAAGGAGAATAGACTTGGACATATATTAGACTATGCCACTGAGATTCATCTAACACACCTTACATCCATTTTACACAATGTTCATTGAAATTCACGCCTCTGAAAACTCTTTGATTTAATCAACTCGGCTTTTCAGAATACTCTTGATGAGATAATAGCTATTACACTGTGTTAGAGATATTAATATACTCTCAGAGCTGTGGTTCAGTCCTGTCATGAATAACAAAACTAAACACACACTTTACACTACTGTGACATGACTATTATCTTAACTGTTTGTATGATGAAGAACTTTATACAAGCAGATGCAGTCGTCAATAAAAGTAGTCTGTTTGTTCAATCTGTCTCTTCACCTGTAAACATTAAGGTGATAAAAACCAACAACAGACAGTGTAGCTGCAGTGTATGTATGTAAGAACACTTACCTCCCTGTCCGGCCGACCTCACCCAATCCCAGAGTTACAAAATGACTGTATAACGATATACCATTTAAGTTGACAACCTTTATTAGTAAGAACAAATCAAATAAAAATTAGCATCAAACTAAAATTAATAAATCTGAGTCACAAGTACACATTAATTTAAAAACAAAACAAAACAAAATGTTTAATAATAATAAAAAAAGGTAACTTCAATCTGAATGTCTTACAAAAAACTATTAACAGCCTCTTTCAACAATGGAACCAGCATGTGTGCCTTTCATCTCCAGTCCACATCTAGACTGAATTGTCCTCTCTTCTGTCTTATGAGTAGCAGTTGAGGTGTTTATGCCACAAAGTTTTACATTTACAACATACCCACCTTCAAGTGAAGCATGAGCCTCTTCTTGTTTTGACTATTTTTTTTTTGCTTGCTCCTGATTCATACTGATGTTTGAAGGCCAACTCTCCAACTGCCTGTCGGACCACTGATTGGTCAGATCCTGCTTGCTGTCAATCATTGCGGCAGCGTGTGTGGTGTCAGATTACTCGTCTGTTTTTTTTCCTCTCCTGCCTTGGGCTGACTTGGTGCGCTATGCGTGCCCGCGATACGCATCCTATGCGCATTTGTGGAGAATGCGTCCCCTCACACAAAAATGGGGCCCCTCATGGATCGTGGGGCCCTACACACAGCTCGTGTTCTGTGTGCAGAGAGGGGTGGCTCTGACTGTGAGATTGAACACAAAACAGTGTGATGCACTGTTGTTTATTGCGTTCTGACACCATCAGACAGAAGTTGAATTATGCTGCTTTTCCATTTCATTGTACCAGCTCGGATTGACTTGACTCAGCATTTTTGTGTTTCCATTAGGTAAAAAATCTGGAATCTGGTACCTGATACAAATTTTTTTAGTACCTCCTCGGCCAAGATTCCAAAACAGGTAAAGAGGTACTAAAAGGTGATGTGCAAACACTGCAGACCACTGATTGGTTGAGAATTGTCACTGCATTATTGCGTCATCAATGAGTGGCACTCACAAATATCCTGCACAGCTAAAAGCTGTTTTAATTGCTACTGGAGGCCTGTTAATATTGCACTTTATTAAGTTTTAATATTTTTTCATGTGAGAAAGTAAACCATTTAGATTCCCAGTATATAATCGGTTTATCCAAGTAACACTCTTTTGGACATTTGCTCTGACGTTTTTGGTGATGTGTAGAGTCACCTATGGCACCAGCTGGCCGGCCGGGACCAGCAGGTCATCTCAGAGGCAAACAGCCGGTCTCCTGAGGTGATCGGCCTGGTCAACCTCCGTCTTCATCCCAGGGAGAAAGTGGCTGGCTTTTCAATCTCTCCCCCTTAGATTTTGGCAGACAAGGCACACCTGGCTACAACCAGTTGTCCATATAAGCCTGGTCCTGGCTCCACTCTGGTGTCTTGTTTGGTAATGCCTCAGTGCTCCAGTGTTTTTTCCCCGTCTTCAGCCAGATCTTTGTGAGTCTTGATACCCTTCCTTGCTCTAAGCCAGCCTGCCTCCTCTGGCCTCAACCAGTGACTGTTCACCCTGTCTGTCATGTTAAACTCTTTAAACTATGCAAGCTATGAAGCTACATTTGACTCTTGAGTCAAATGTAGCTTCAACAGTGCCCATGTCACTGAGATCAGATAAGAAAAGGTAAGTTAAGGCATTCAAAAAGGCTGTTCAGTTAGGCCAAAATCATAATCATGATTGCTTTGATTAGTATTTATATTTCCATTAATTAATGATTAATCATTAACTTTGGAAAAAAATGCATTAAGTGAGCATACAAAATTATATTTGAATTAAAGCTGAAAGTGGAATTGACGGGCCCTTGCACAACAGCGCCCTCGCCGCCCCATGCATCCACGCCCCCACGACCTCATGCCCCTACACCCCTCATCAAACATGTCAAATTTTTAAGCTTTTATTACATTTAAAGAAGTTGCTGGGACAAATTCCTTAGGAGTTCGTTCAAATACCAATGGTGAAAATTGCCGAAAAATTGAACGTTCAAACCAAAATGGCTGACTTCCTGTTGAGTTTAGAGCATGGAACCCTGGGAATTTTTCTGTGCACCTTGATGAGTTCTATAAGCCTACCAATTTTCATGCCTGTAGGTGAAACACACTTGAAGTTATTCATTTTACAAAAGTTTAAGGGGTCGCTACTGAGCCAATTTGCCTCGCCCATTTCTAACAACTTTAAAATATTAAAATTTTCACCAGACCTGACACGTGTGCAAAATTTGGGGAGTTTTCGAATTTAGGAAAGGGGCAAAGATTAAATGTTTGTAAGAATAATTCATTCCACAAACAAATAACAATAGGGCTCTAACTAGCGTAGTACCCATTGAAAATGTGCCTGTTTTGAGTGCTTTTTTGTTTGTTTGTTTTTTGGTTTGTGTTTGAATGTTCAGTGTTACAATTACACAACAAAAGTTCTGATTTACGCTAAATAGCGTAGGCTACAGCCTGCTGTAACTCACTCATTGATTTCGATGTACTCTGCTCAGGCCATGACTAGCAAGTGGACAGGGGCTACCATGTTGCTGCTAATCAGCATGCTTGCAGGAGCAGGGCATTATAATTCATTACTTCTTCTTCGTGAATGTCCGGCAGGCTGTAACCTATGCCATTTGGCGTAATTCATTACTTATGGGAAACATTTCAATTTCAAAGAGCAATAGACTATCAATTCACCTCCCAGTAGCATAAGACAAGGGAGAAGTGCGTGTAACGCGGACGGTGTAGCCCATGCTGGAGCCAATAGAAACTCTTCTCTCATCCATCAGCATAAGCCCCACCCATTAAGTGCAATTAACTTGCAAGCAAAGAGGACTGATTTTCAAGCAAAACATTCATTTTCAATGAACACTGGCGTCGAAGGGTGAAGGGTGTCAGCAGTGGCAAACAGGGCGATGCAAGCAGCCAGAGTGTCAATTTGAAGTTGAGAGAAGCTCAACTTTTTATGCAAATGAGCAGTGTTGTCGCTGTAGCAGCTGCCAATTGCAGACTGGGATTCTCACAGCGGGAGAAATTGAGAGAGCCTAAGTGGATACATCTGCAGCGTAGCTTGAAAGTACCGCCCCTTTGGCTGCCTTCTGCAAGTGCTTTCTAGAGCTGGCAGGCAGCGTGATGCCAGCAACCAGAGCGTCTGCAGGAGTTCATGACGCTTCTGGTGTGATGTGCAGCCATTGTAGACCATGAAGATGTGTCATCACCATCCTTTTCCACTGTTACCATTGTGTCACAAATCAAGCTCATGTCACCTAGAAACCTTTAAAACATTTTCTTTTTTTTCTTTTTTCTTTTTTTTTTTAACAAAAACTTCTGATTGTTGCTTTGAGGCCCCTCATATTAATTTTAGGCATTGTACTGGAGGTGGTGTGGAAACTCAGGACAGTCTAGTCTCTGAAGGATAAGATCCCTGAATTGAGACTCAGGTGGTTTGTTTATGATTGTGCAAGTATTTCACCTTTAATAACATCTTCTAGCTAAGTCCAATTAGTGTGTCATGAAGAGGGTTTCAGTGATAAAAAATTCTGACTGCTGCATCACAGGGTGCCTATGTCTTGTTTCCTGTCTGTGTCTCTATCACCTGTCAGATAAAGAGAGAATGAATCTGGTTGGAGTAATGCCAATCCAGGTACTGTCCTACACAGATCCACTTCTAAACAATATTGTTCCTCTGTTAGGCATTATGAAATGTACTGTATATAATGCTGCCAGAACATGGCACCATTGGGTTTTCTGGTCCCTGGCTAAAGTTCGTCCTCAGTAGAGGTAAAATAAATTCATTTTCTTTGTGGAATGGTTGAAATTGAGTAATGAATGATCACTTTAGCATGACTAATGTTTAATCACCCACATTCCCTGGGTATTAATCCCCCCTGAATGCAACAGCTGCCAGTGTGGGCTACTCCACATTATGGAGAGAATGGACCTTATCAGAGCTTTATTTTGTGCTTATGGCTCCAATGAACAGATCAACAGTCCCTCAGATGATGACACCAGTCTGTTAGTTTCTACACACGATGGATCTGAGTGGTCTCCCTCTCTCTTTCCTCACCACTTCTTATCCACCACCTCTCTTTCTAAGACCAGTGATGGGTTCTGGTTTCTGCTGATTCACAGCAGATGTGGCTGAAACAGCACAGCCAGGTAAACAGCCACTGGGTCAGGACAGATAAAGATGAACTTCCCTTCAGAAGCAGGTAGGGATAGCAGCAGGGCTCAACTCATATAGGATGTGTGTCATCCAGTTGGGGAGAGGAGGGGAGCAGAGGGGGAGTTGCTCAGGGTTAAATGGAGCCAATCACAGACAGAAAAACAGCATTACACACCACATTAGGTATCATCTCACCACTTTCTCTCCTCTCTTCTGCCCTGCCTCTCTCACTCACTTTTTTTCTCCCTCACCAGGTGTGCAGCCAGCTGATAGTGTCGCCTATATTTGCACATTCACTTGAAATTCTCCAGAACTAATAGATTCTACCAGATTCAACTAACTCCATACTGCTGATCTGAGCTTATTACAGCCAATCATTCAACCAACCATTGACCATGCAGCTGAGCAGCAGATATAATGTGCATATGAGCTGCATCTGGAGTCTAATCTATACAGTCAGTCCTTTATTATTGTTTCACTATGAGCTGAGGCTTAATAACATCTGCTGGATGAGTGCCTGATGCACACTCTCCTCCATACTGCTATGGTCAGTAAACACACACACGTACACAGGTGTGAAGGGCAGCATGATTCCAGGATTCATGACTTAACGCATAAATAAAAACCCAACTAAACTTGTGGAAAGAGGACAGGTGAGCTGATTAAATAGCTGTCAAAAAATCTTAACAACATAGAGTTATTTTTATAAAACAGAACTTGCTTTACCCTTGAAAACCTTCAACTACAGCCATTACTACCACTACTACAGACACTACACAAGAAATACAAGAAATTCGGCTGTCTTCCTGTGAACAACATGCCCATAGGTCATCTGTACATCCCTGCCACACTGCAGAAAATTGAGGGTAGTGGAAGTTCTTGGGGAAAAGGAGTTGGTGCAAGGAGGTGCATGAAGCAAAAAAAACAAAACAAACTGTTGGTATTCGTTTAGTTTAGTTTATTTAGCATAGTTTAAAAATATACAGAAAAATGACAAAAAAAATGACTGATAATACTGTATAGAGTGCAAGAAGAGCCATAAAACCCCAAGGGCTTTTTTGGAGCCTCCACTTCAATTATGATCTGAAGTGCTTGGTCACTCAGTGCAGGAAGGAGTTTGGCTCAGACCACAGAGAAACTGCAAATTTGTTGATGACTTAGATGACATATAACAGGATCATGGAAGCTCCTTGGCTGCTTGGCTTCTTGCCAGGATTCACTCAGGCAACATTCAGCTGGCAAACCCACAGCCACCTCCTGAGCCTTCTCCAGCTGTGAACCAACCAACCAGAGTCCTCTCCGGTTGAGTTGCAGTTACCGCCTGTCCCCTTACCAGTCCCAACCCTGGCTGGGTCTCAGCTTCCTGTGATCCAGCTACCCATGGATGCTATTCGGTGTCGGGGGTCCTGCGGATGCAGATTCCACTCTCCTTTCCAGCAGGGCCACAGCCTACCAAGTCTATCCATGGTTGCATGGTAATAGCACCCAGTTCAGAGGGGGTGGTCAGAGCACCAGGGAGGAGACATAGGGGACGAGACTCCCAAGCTCTGATGTGCCTCAGCCCGTGGTTTCCTGTCTCCAACCCTGAGTCTGAGGTTCCCAACACCCAATGTGAGGTCTCATCAACCTCTTCTCTAGTGTCCAGCTGGTGATGTGTCTTGCTGCTGTCTCCATTGTCCAGCCAGTGATGTGTCCAGCTGCTGTCTCCAGTGTCCAACCGATGATGTGTCTGGCTCCTGTTTCCAGTGTCCAGTCAGCAGTGCATCCGACTCCTGACCCCGGTGTACAGCTAGTGATGTGTCCCATTGCTGTCTCCAGTGTCCAGCCGGTGGTACATCCAGCTCCTGTGTCCAGTGTCCAGCTGGTGGTATGTCTGTCTCCTGTCTCCAGTGTCCAGCCAGTGGTTCATCTGGCTCCTGCCTCCAGAGTCCAGTTGACAGCATGCCCGGCTACAGCCTCCTGTGTCTATTCGCACACTCACCTCAGGGTCCACACTCCTGGTTGACATGTTGCCCCTTCCAACATCAGGGGTCCTGGGTGACCTTCCTGATCTTCTTCCTGAGTCACTGTCCCTGGCAGATGCATTGCCCCTTCCAGCATTGAGGTGGACAATCCTGCTCCCGGGTTACTATCCTGGTCAAGCACATAACCTGTTCTGTCAGTCCAACTTTTCCTTGTCCTGTTCCTGGTCTCCAATTGGCAGTCTCCACCTCAGTCATTATGTGGTTCAATATACAAACGTTAACTAAGGGAAAAACAACCTTGAGTAGTCTTGTTGGCACTGGGTCAAACAAACATGTTGACGACTTAGATGATGTAATTGCTGAATGGCTCAACAGCACCATAATACCCATGACAGGTCCCTCCCTAGTTTTGTTTTTATCATGAGTATTGATTGTTGTTAATGGCAGCCAGGAGCATTGAATGTACATCAAGCACCACCCGTGGGATTGTGGCTAGCTGCACTCTTTGCCTGCTGCTGTGAAGAACTTCTGTCCCTCACCTTCACCTACCCATGCAGTCCTCATTGATGAGACGAGTGAGGATGAAACAGGGCAAGAAGATGAAAATGGTGAAAACATTTGTGGAATGTAATCATATAGGCTATATTTGAGCCTAGAGTTAAAACATAGTTGTGATGCTAGTGAGAGAGAGACACAGGCCCCTCCCCTGGATGGAGCTGATGGTCTGCAGAGTCAGCACAGACACAGTGTCAGTGCCTACTGGTAAACTAGCTTGTACGTCAGCAAAGACGTTGTGACAGTGACTGGTAGGAGTTATTGTTTGGGGGGAGAGACAGAAAAATTCAAGAACAATTGGATGCAGGGTGCATGATGAGTCATCAGTCGTTTGAAATCCAGCTCCAATCCAGCCAAAGAGAAAGTAGCTGTTAAATGAAGCCTTGTTGATTTCAAGTTTGTAATTTTTTTTAATAAACAACAGTTTAACAGAAGCACAATTCTTACATAGGCATACAACTAAACAGACTCAGCCATACTAGACTTCAGACAATCTGTTTTTTCAAAGTTACATAAAGAACAATCCAACAACAGTCATTTAGCTGACATTCTGCACTGTGCCAGTGACAAATGGTTTTCATTTTGTCCTTCAAGTTTGATCCAGCCTCCACGGTATGTGGAGTTAGCATCAGCGGCAGGGTGGCAAAGAGTATGGCACCAGAGGAGATGAGCAATATTATCTGTCTGATGGAGGTCCAGTTACTCAAGAGAAACATTTGTCCTTCGTGTTTCAACAGTTTCTTTTAGAGCACCATCAATTAAGCTGAAGTCACAACTTTAAAGTGTGTGGTTCAGGTAACTGTTCAGCTGTTTCATGTCCAAGTACACAAGTAGTTTCATAAACACTGATAGAGCTTCTGTTCTTTTAATGATTGTTTGAAAATCACAGTTCAATAAGACCTCCTCTACCACATAATGAGGTGCAAACATTTTTGTGAAAGAGTCTGAAAGTGTTGGTCATAAACCTTATCTGTGTGATTTATCTCATCTCTCTGATCACCGTGTGATCATTATTTATCATTTATTTATTTGAATTAATAGGTGGAGAATTTAACCCACAAGTGGTTTGGGATGTGACACAAACACAGCGGAACTTTTACCTGGAGTCTAGGTGAGGTGTTAATATAACAGGGCTGTCCTGTCCCACTGCACCATGACTCAGATCAGAGCATGAGCCAGAGCTAACAGTATAGACCCAAACAGGAACTGGCCTGTGTGTCAGAGTTGCTCAGTGGGTAGATGAGTCCAAATTGCACTTGTGTGAAATGAACATCAAGTGGAAATGATTCCTTGCAGCTATATTTGTCAAGTGAAGATGGCCAGATACAGGTGCACTGCCATGGTAACCACAGTGACTATTAAACACCACAAAAACATTCCTGCTGATTTCAACAATATCACTCCTATCCTCACAGAACTACTCTGCAGTTTATGTCCATTCACTGAGACTCTTCTGACTGGAGGAAGACTCATTCTAGTTATCTTCATCCTCAAAATATTCAAAATAAGGAGACAATGGGACACAGGTGAAATACGTAAAGGGAGGAATAGGTCATCACATTGGCAGGAAACACAGGAGGAGTGACATCAAACAAGATAAGAGATGAGTAAGACAGACTGATAGATTCAATTAAATTCAATTCAATTCAAAATCCCCAGGGTGGCAATTAATAGCACCCAGGCAGCAGTGTAAGAGATGTAAAATAAAAAAATATAAGAACTATGCAGAGAAGAAGAAAAAATAAACAAATCAATTATTGTTATTATTATTATTATTATTATTATACAAACTAAATGATGATGATAATAAGAACAGCCATAAGATATATTGCATGGTGCAAAAGACATGCGTGCCATATGCAAAATGTGAAAATGGGAAATTTAAATAAATTAAAAACACAGTCAGGGTGGTGAGGGGAGTAAAGTGCATATGAGGAAGGGGGCAGGGGGAAGTGTGAAGTGTGAAAGACCTGTACTATGTGTGTGAGCATATGTGAATGTGTGTATGTATGTGTGTGTCCGTATGAGTGAGTGAGGTGGGGGGGTTAGAGTAGATAAATAGATCTATCCAATCAGCTCGCTGACCTGTGTTACATTTTTTCCATTCAAAAATCTCTGTAGTGGGCATCCTTTTGCTGATGAGATGAAATGTTAATCTGTTAATCTGTCATAATAAAGCCATGTACTTTAATTAGTGTACTTCAGTCAATTAGCTGTTTTAAAGACAAATGAGGTAAACTAAACCACTTCCCACTACGAGTTGACCCTACCTACTTTGTTGTTGTGTTCATGTTGCTGGAGGTGACAGGGACTATTTCTTTAGAGCAGACAAAAGTTTATTATCTAAAAATTATATAACTTGAATCAACTCTTGAGTGGCTCTGATGTTTCAGTTTAAAACGTTGGTGTAACAGCATTGGAAATATGACTAACTGATATCATTATATTTTTTCAGTTTAAGCGGAGAGAATGAAAGAAGGAAGACAGTGATGAAATAATATTGAAGAAAACAAGAAAAGAATGAGAAAAGTAGGGTGCAAGAGAAGGAGTAAAAAAAGGAAGATGACATGAAATAAAGACATGTAGGAAGAGGAAGAGAGGTACAGGTAAATGAGTGGAGGAGAAGTAATGGAAGAAGAGTGTGTAGAGAGGTAATGAGGGGGACAGGGGAGAGAAGAACGACTACAACGCTCATTAAAGAAGAGAAGAGCTCCATTAACCAGCAAACCGCCCGTGAGTGTGCGTGTGTGTGCATCTGATGGGTGTATTTATACACTCCAGTGGCTGCAGGGCTGTTATCTGTACCTCAAAAGTACAATGATGGCATATAAAGGAACTTCATAGCATTACACACACACACACGCACACACACACACGCACACACACACACACACACACACACACACACACACACACACACACACACTGTGCAACCTCACGTGTGATGCTGACACAG
>OMNW01034714.1:0-18424 GCA_900303245.1 Selene dorsalis | reverse complement strand
CATATTGCCCACACATCTGGCCAGAACTGTGGCATTTTCCCTAATGAGTAGCTTAGTGCTGCTAATGAGCGCAGACTATTACAGTTTTAATTATGTCTCCACAATTACTATAAGCCATACTAAGTGTTTGCATTTGCTACAACAACACTCCTGAGTGAAGCTCTCTGATTGGATCCACCCTATCCATCACCTTCTGTTCCCTTCATGTGTGGGCATCTTCAATCAGAAGGGAAAAAAGTTGCTCTTCTCCCTGCATTCAGGCTGATTTGGTAAAAACTAGTGTCTCACACAGATGGGCTGGGTCTGCTTTGGCAGCGTCTGTGAGTAACAGCTACGTCGAGTAACGACTTTGGAGAGTAGAATCTACAGCGCAGCAATTAACTGTTCTTTTCAGTGCTGATGTTTTTTTGATAAAGCCATCAGTAGCTCAGTCTAAAGCGTGAAAAGAAATCCCATCACAAACCGTCCTTTCAACCCAAATCTTCACATTTCAGACATGCACAGCAGAGAATAGTTGGCATTCAAATGATTAACAAACGTGTTGCCAACATAGACGAAATAATGAGCGGAGCAGCACAAAGGAGGAAAATGCTTTTGGCTAACAATGCCAACACATATTCATTTAATCACCTTATCTGTGGCCTGACCTGTGAATATACATCATTCCCACGAGTCCACGATAGAGCAAAAATAAAATAGAAAAAACAAAAACATGCAAAACATGAACAGTGTGAAACCTTCAACAATAAAGTTGTGGAGCTGTAGCTGATTTTAAAAAAAGCTGAAGCCATCACCAAGGATTATTCTGTCAGTGTGAAGCATGTTTCCCCATCCAGAGTCTGATTGAAAACCCCCATCAGGCACTTCTTTTTTTGCAGCACTTCAGTAATATTCGCTTCAACACTACCCACATGTATCAAATCAAACCATCACAAAACACAGAATAAGACATTGAACTCTTTCTCCGTACTTTTATACAGTCATTCATCTAACTTCACTGTGTCGCAGTGTTGGACTACGGTGAACGATCGGGCTTCTTCCAACTCTGTAATTCTGTTCCTCTTCCATTATTGTGTTTTCCTTGAAATTCTCATAAAACTGAGGGAGGCCTTCTCAAACAATGTCTTGTATGCATATTCAACTCATGCAGTGAAATATGGGCAGTGATACATAAGTGAGAACAGAAGCCTGGCAGTAAGCACCGGGAGCTGAGCTTGCACACATAAACAAACAAAAAAAAAAAAAGACCCCGAACCGAGAGGCACATGATAATGTGTTGTGTGAATTGTATATGTCACTGGACATCTGGTTGTCATGGTTTTATACGTTGGAATATGCTGGCTGTTGTATACCATTGGCTTTATTTGCATGCAAATCTTCCAGCCTCAGTGACAACAAGCAGTTGTCAGTGCCTTCCAGAACAACACAACAGATCCTTCATGTATGTCTACCATCTGTAATGTTAATACAATTTGTATAAAGGTAGATTCTCTTGTATTTTATGATTATGAAACAGGTCCAGGTTCTATATCCATACTGTGAAAGCATCAAAGCATCCGTCCACAGAGAAAAGCACACAGCCGGTATTCAGAAAACCAAACCAAGCCGTCAGGCCTTTTGCAACTTTTTGATGTCACAAGAAAGCAATCACCACTCTCAGCCATGCTTCAAGCCCCACCCACCCAGATCCACCATCCAACTTTTGGACTTCTTTGGTTTCTCTGAGTTTTTTGAACTCTTGAGGTCTGTTATATTTCTATATCAAAAGTAGGTGGTATTTGTGTCTCCAAACCACATATATATATATTTTTTTCTTATGGACCAACACTTCAAATAAAGCCATCAAAGAGTGTAAGATATTGCACCTCTAAGTTTAGGCAACTAAAATTAGGGAAGGGTGGTGACCACAGTTTCAAGATAGACGAGATAAACACTTTGTTAAAGTGATATAATAACACTGTCTCTGTCTTCCTCGGTGACAGCTGCCATTAATTTCAAGACTACAATCTGTCATTTGTCAGAGAAACAGAAATGGTCATTTTGAGCCCCCACAAAGTGTTTTGATATTTTAAGTGTTTCTCTTCGACATTGACATTGCCAACAATTAGAGTGACAGGTCACTTTTTTTCCAGACTCAATGATACAAACACAAATTCAGAAATGTTTTATGGGAAATACTGAGATTCTTTTTAACTCTGCAAGAAAACTGTGAGTCAAGGTTTGAGCCCAGTGCTCATAACAAGAATCTGATTTAGAAGTTAGGTCAGGGCCTCTAACGAATGACCAGTGCTGTCAGTGGTCATCCTCTAATGAGGGCAGCCTCTTTGTATAAAGTTCCTCCATGGAGACTGGACTTTTGAATTCTCTCACAAAAGTTTAAACACGCAGTTTAATGTTCCTGCACGTCAGGAGGAACATCTGGATATGTAGAAATTAGTGCAAGATTAGTGCCAAATGTATGTGTTGTAGGAGGTGGTGCTTTTATTATGAAGGATTTGTACCAGACGTCTTATTGCCGCAAGTTGACCGCAGGAAACGTTTCCTTTATTCTCTTGCATTTATAATATTTCCCTCTGCATTCATGCATGCAGGGGCTCCACAGACCAGACATAACCAGTTAACTAATATACTACGGATAATTTGTCGATGTAAAATTAGCGCTTACAGTGTATTAAACAGAAATAATTTAATTCACTCTGCTGCACAAAGGCCTTGATTAATCACAGGCATAAAGTGCTAAAAGTATATATTGCTTTTTACAACCCCAAATGGGTGGACATAACCTTACCTTTACTGATTACCAGCACACCACTCACACACACACACTCATCATCTATGATGTCAGCTCCTCAGCCTCCACAGCAGGCCCCGGCTCACGGTGGCCAGCTTAAACGTCTCGGTTTGTGCTGATCTTTTGACATCAGCACTCATATCGATCAACGCAGCTCTCTGCCTCCCTGCACACAAGCCAATAACTTGTGTGTGTGTGTGGGGGGGGGGGTCCACAGGAAAGAGTCAGTAAAATTCCTGATATGTGTGATTTTGTGGGCTCGTGAAGACTTTGTGCTGTCAGCTCTTGACAGACGGAGTCCAGATGTGGAGCGCTGCGGGAGTGAAGGCTGTAGACCTGGGTGATATGGCTGATTTATTGGGTGCAGCTATTAGGGAATCAAACTATCTGCCTCATGCAGTTCACTGAGCTGAATGATCGATAGAGGTTTTCCTTTATGAGTTGACTGTTAAAAATAAAACAGCCTCACTCTTACCAGACTGCACTTACTAAATGTCATCAGATTAAATAGTTTCTGTTGTGCTTTAATCATTTTAGTGGGAGGGAATCAGTAAGTTATATGTATCTTTAGAGCAAGAGAAATTAGGCTTCTGCCAGTGTCTAGGAAAGATAAGGAGCAGCTACAGCAGCCGGATAAAAGAGCAAATATCAAGACCAAAATAAAATCTCTACGCTGTTTCATAACTTAATGCTTTTTTCTATATTTCATGGATCCTCATCAGGCGTAAACATGATGTCAGATCAAAACACCACAGCAGCCGATAATTAAAGATTTAACAGGAATATAAGATAGTGAACTGAAAATGATCACCATAAATCTGAGCTGTCAGAGCGCTAACAGTGCATGTGCAACGGTGTGTGTTGCTTTATGATTGTGCTGCATCACGCGTACATGTTTCAAACAGCAGGCTACACAGACAGGCTTTAAATGTATATATTCAGGACCAAAGTCCTCCCAGCAGGCCAGCTGCAGGGAGACAGCTGGAGGCACCAGACCAGCACCATTTGGCTGAAGCTCCTCTAAAAAAAAGTCACTTTTCCAAGCAGACTTCCATCCAGCTCTTCTCATTAAGCCCTCCCTTTTTTTTTTTCCCACGCAGGGCGCCTTTCATGGCTACAAAATAACCTACTGGTATAAAAGACACTGACATTCAAAAATAACCAATTAACCTTTTTTTTTTTTTTTAAAGGCTTTCCTCCAGGCAAATTATATTTTACACCCTAGAGTATGTGGTTCCTATAAACTGGCTGTAAAAGGTTGTGGTCTCTGTGAGACAAATGTTTACGTTTAAGATCAGTTGGTTTGTTGTCCGTGTAAGATTTATTGGGAAGCTTCACTGTGAAAGCTAATAAGATATCACTTAAATCTAAACTGTCTCTAGAAACACTTATAGGAATGCTAAATAACAGTTCATTTGACCATCAATAAAAAAAAGGGTATAAATGTAATCTTTAGTTATTGCACAGAAATACTAAACATGATCTGAATCCTGATAATCAGATTTGTTGCTTTTCTCTATTTCATTTCATTGGAAACTGAAATTTGTTTCACTTTATGTCTCAAAATGTTGTTCAGAGACAATTAAGTGAGATGACAAAGCTGAGAGTGAACTATGAAATTAAGAAATCATCAATTATTAATTCATTATGAAAATACTATACTAGCCCCTCTGTGGTCAGTTATTATCTTCCCTGTAGTTTGGCCTTTTTCAACAAACTGCCTCCTGTACTCAAATTAAACTGACCTCTCTTCATTTAATGCCATTTCTCTCTGTCTTGAGATACAGTTCCAGTGTCCGGGTGAATCCTCTCTGCAGACAGTGTCAACATGCGCACAGCACCGACTACGTTACACTCGGCTGCTCCTGGGGTTTTAAAACCTTGAAAAATACAGAAATAGGGAGAAAATTGTATTCCTTTTTTGCTTTAACATCTCAACCACACTCAACACCACACACACACACACACACACACACTTATTTCTGTTCATTTTCTATTGCTCCCTCTATTTCCCTGTCACAATCTCTTCGCCGGCTTCAACAATTTTCTTGATTTTCTGTTGGTTATATTTCCTCTGTCTGTCTGTCTCTTCCCTGCAGCAGTCCCTCAGACCCCACAGGCTGGTACCTTTACTGTAGCTAACACAGCTAATTATACCAGTCCTCTACTTTCCTCCTCCTCCCACACTTCGCTCATTTTAAACTCGTGCAAATGTCAAAAACAACTGCGATTAAAGTTGTTTTCACTGACAGGTGATTCATTGTTTCATTGTAGTAGTTTCAAACAATTACCCGTAGTTCAAAGCTCTAATGCGACATGAAGCCACTGCTGCTCTCTTTACCTACTGGAGCACTAACCCAGTGTGTGTAACCAAGGTGTATTGGTACAGTGTGTGGCTATTAAAAGAATATACCAGCCGGCCAATCAGGATGGAGAATTCCCAGTAAGTGTGATAGACAGTTCAGTCGATAGACATGGTGGCCGGCGCTGCTGCGCTGATGTATGTCACAGGCAGTTCCTCTTGTGGATAAATAAGCATTCTAGACGTGGCTAATCCCAGTGATCTGGAATCTATACACCTAATCATGTCATTAGTTCTTTAAGTGGCAATAATTCAGGCCCCTCTGGTTTTCCCTATTGAGTGGCCCATAGTCAAAGCTCTGAGCAAGCTGTCTGTCTTCATTCCCCTCTTCCACTGTTATGCTTGAGTAGGTCTTGGGCTCGCTAGACCTCGCTTACTACATCCCTCACAAATCCAGACAGAATAACTGGAGCTAACAAAACTGACTGCTCATTTCATTCCACTTTTTAATGGATACTGTCCCATTTAAGCTGTATTTTGCCATTAATGGTGTGATATTAACCAGCTGAGCTCTATTCTCCATATATCTTGTAAGTGTGGCACACTATAGTGCATATTTAGGGCAGGCTGCTCCCCCTATCTCCTCATGTAGTAGTAGTAAAATAAGCTTTTATCATATATCACTTCTTTTTTTTTTTTTACAGCTTCATGCTTTTGCTCCGAGTTAAAATTACAGCTGACTCCAATTTTCAAATTAAGGGTTAGGGTATAATGGGTTTTAAGTGTGTAAAAGGTACTTCATTTCAATATTGTAATGCCAGTGTGTCTAATTAATCACCGTTGCATGATGGGCGCCATGACCGGTAATACTTCTCATACTACAGTGTCCTGAAAATATTTTTTATTTTATGTGCCCTAAATCTGAGCAAACACACTTAATAATTTGTAATATATCACGCATGCTGCCGTGCCCCACAATTCTGCTTGCCTAAGCTTAGTCACACATCACACATTTTAAAACCCTTGGCTTCCATGTCACAGAGGGAGACAGTCAAAGAGCGGAGGGAAGGCAGGAGGTGGGGCTGGAGGAAATAAAGTGCATATCTGAAGCTTTAAGGTCTATAAAAATGTGTAATATCATCTATAATGATGTTATTTATCGTCAGAGTAAAGCCTCTTAGGTCTGCGGTGATCAGACTTTACCTCAATTACACCCCATAGCTGAAGATTATACTTCTAAATGCACCGATCATCCGCGACAGTAAAGTTTGGTAAATCACCAGAATGCACATGGCGTATGTACATTTTTATGTACTGGAAAGAAGAGAAAATAAGGACTACCTATAAAAGCTATAGAATGAGTGCATATCAAAGAAGCTGATGCTTCTGCCAGTCCATACGAAAAGCTGCTGCAAAACACACACACACTCTTCCGTTTCATGCGTGTAACCTGGGGTACAGTAGACCATTTAATAAGAAATAGTAGATATATTTTGTTTTCTTGTGCACTTTTCATTTCTTTGAAGTGCCCCGGCATGCGGCCCTAACACTGTTGGCCAACCCACTTGGGCACTCTGGGTAATAGCCTTTGCATCAGTGCTCTGAGCAGCATGCATTCAAATGAAATATCAACTTGTCGCACAGCCAAGGAAGACGACAGCTGACTCTGCTGGGCCTGCCAGAATCCACTCTGTCCTCGAGGGGGGGGGCAGGCGGGCTCACTTTTATGAGATTTCAGAGAGGTTGCCATTGGAATCTGACCTTAGATGAGGTAATTGGGGGAAAGATGTATTTTAGGAATTATATAATAATTTAGCTTTCCCCTGTTTCCACCACATTTGCAATGCAGGGCTCATTTCAGCGGCTGTTCAGTTTGAGTGTAACTTCGGCAACCTTCTCCCTGTCGGTGAGAAGTGGAGCCCGGGGGGGGTACACTAGAGCACAGAGCCTGCTCTTTAATTGATATTTATTGGCTGCAGATGTGTCCTCATCGGATGCAAATTGTGTTGAAGTGTTATTCTTTGCGCACAATAAAGTCAATACGCTCCAGTTAGCTTCAGGCGTAACTACACACCCTGCCCTCCTCTGTTCCACAAGTTCAATCAAGGGCGTCACTGTGTGTTGAGAAGTGGTGGGGGCAGTAGGGGCTCAGATGAGAAAAACATTTTAAAATGGTATGTTTTTAAAGCAATATCAAGAGCGGACTGGTTTGACCTGAGCTAATAATTATAGCAGGGAAAACACTGCAGAGCGCCACATCAAACAGGCTGACAAAAGGGTCGACAGAACGAAAATCCTCACATCAATAACACACTGCATATAAATCACAATCACAGCTGCAAGGCCATGTCAATCAAACAATGCAAACATCACGTCTGCCTACGCACTAGCACGTCAGTCAGCCCGGAGGTAACAATATCCAGTATTACTGCAAAAGAATGTGACGAAATGAAATGACTGAAGGAATGACTGTTCCTAAGCCAGATAATAACTCAAGCATACCTTTAGATATTACCTTGTCCTTTTGATCCTGCAAAGAGAAACTTTATGAGTGAAGAGCAAGCAAAGACTTGTTCTTAAGGTAAGGTTAATATATGATATTTAAACCTTTTAGTTACGAGATTAAACTGTTCGGATGTTTGCCTTTTTCACAGAGAGAAAAGGAAACACGAGGACAAAGGTTGCCGATCTTTAGGTCGTTTCAGATTCCATAGGATTGGAGTTAAGCGGAGTTCATACTGTAATGCAAAATTCAAACTCTAATATCTGGGTGTAAGCTGCTTTTCAGAGGAGAAGACAGTGGTAATATGTCTCCAGTGTAGGTGAAACCAATTAGCATGGGTCTCATCAACAACAGACTAGTTGAAATATATGTTTGGGTTTCACTATAATTTGATTATGAGGTATATATGTATATATATATATGTATGTTGATATGAACTTTCAGTCGTTGCCATGGTTTCCTATCTCATGTTTCCCTGCCTGTAGGTAGGTCTCTCCTACAGGGGAACATCTGGTAACTGGCAAACTGACAAAACTCGGTTAAGCTGCTGAGCCGATCCACAGTTATTAGCTAATTGTTGAACTGGTTGGTATGCACTTTTAAAGGGAGAGTGTGTAACTTACACTGCTCACCAAAAGTTAGGGATATCCGACTTTCGGATGAAACTTCAGAATGCGCCTTAAATGCACTATAACCTTTACAGGTGAACTTAATTCGACTTACTCTAAACTTCTGAATGCTCATGTCCAACTGTTCAGTGTTTCAGTACTTATAACATAACATGTTGTTCTCTAACAAGGTGATTAACTGCAAAAATCACAACAAGTGTCTGATCCATGAATCCACCACTAAATGTTCTGGTCCAGTGACAGTTTGTGTTGAAACAGTCCTCTTCTTCATGCTGTTCACATTTTGACATGAGACAGAGACCTATCAGTCCATCAACAGTACCTGGACCTGTCGAGGCTTCAGACAGGATGTTGTCAGAGGGAAGTGTCCACTAAGTTTAGAGTGTCACAGAGTGTCATCAGCAGGTTTTTTGGTCCTCAGAGGCCACTGTCACTTTGCCGATGGGAGGGTTGAGCGCAAGCGAGCAAGTCAGTGCTGCAATCTAGAATCTGAACGTTAAATTTCATGGTTCCCTTCCCATTCCTCACTATACCTTTAAAGTTAAATATCAGGCGGGTGCCCCAGCGGTTCACAAGGTAGAGCCATGTAGGCTTCGTCATAACAGCAGCATGTCCAATCTGCAGCCCCCACTCTTACTGTCCCATCACAATAAAGACTGTCAGACCACCCAGCTTTAGAGTCCACAACGTTCAATGACACACACAAACACATCTCTGCAACATGACTGCAAAACTCACTGCCCACTGCAGAAAAAAACAACAACTTACATTCATACTTAAGTTTATGATAAGTGAGAAAAGTGCACTTGTGATTCAAAAGTTTCTTTGGAACAGATTTAACTTTCTGATTATTCCACTCAAGTTTACTTCTGTGTTGATGTAGTACAAGTTGTTCAAATCTTTAAGATTTAACTCCAACAAGATATGAAATCTTCAAAGCCCTGCAGCTCTGATTGGTCATGCTCTAGTAAGAAGAGAGAGCCAGGTAAACAGATGTGTAGGGCTTACCACATGAGATCAAATCTCCTCTGTGGGGAACAGATTTTGATACCAGCGCCTGTGTGAACTGCAACTGCAGTGTTTTGATGATATTTTTGGGTCTATGAACTCCTTTTCTGTCATCCTCATTTTTCAGCCAGTAAGTAACATGTCCTTCAATTTACGATATCGATCGATTCTCACAATGAGACTGAATAAGAAGGGAACATTTGTATGGAGTGAATATATCCAACATCTGATGCATGAAACTAGAGGAAAAACCTGAGTGGTGCCTGCGCATAACACCACATTTAATGATTGAATAATCAATCAGCACTAAAGTGAAAGTCTCTCCATTCTGAGCTGTAAAGCCTCCCATGGGAGCCCCGTGTACACATGTCCAGTGGATTTCTATTACTCCTGTGTCTTTGCAGAAATCCAGGTTGAACCGGTGCATGCTAATTAACGATGCTGTCATGTGGACAGCCAGTAGCTGAATACTGTGGGTTTCTATCACACTATCACACTGGAGTTTTCTGCCACATAAAATATGCCGGGACACTACTCTCTGTTTTTATGGGCGCTTGATAGAAGATGTAGTTTGCTCTCCCTGCGGGTTCACAACAGACCCTTCTAAACACACCAGTGAGATTATCATTTAGGAAAACCGATGACTGTGTGTGTGTGTGTTGCTACGGATACTTAACTACATCAGGAACACCTAATGGAGGTGATGGAAATGGTGGTGAATGTATTGAAGGGGATTTATTTATAGCGCACATTTTCACATCGCATGTATATTAACTCATTCCCTTATACCATTATTAGACTCCATTTACCTCTCTGGTGCCTCACTTCTTAGTGGTGCTCTATTTCTTTCTTGAATATATTCATGCCAGTCAAACAGTTTCCCCCCCTCATGTCCCTTGAGCTGTGGTTGGGAATATTTCAGAATCACTGACAAAACGTTCATACCCTTTAGTACGGTGGCTATTTTAACAACCATTAAAAAGAAAAAACACCTTAATTTATCTTACCTATGTGTTAAATTTGACATTTATGTTGACATTTTGTTGTACAGCCTAGGGGCCTCTGCAGTCTTAATGAGTATTCTAGTAGTCACCTCTAATTGTCAACAAGGCATATCCATTAAGTTTGAGCAATAGCAGCGCACCACTGCAAAACAAAGGTTCTGCACAGGCCCGTGTTTGCCACTCCAATGTCGCACCAGCATCTCACACTTAAACAAATGCTTTGTTGGCCATGACGCGCTCTTCTTTCACTGCCTCTCAGTCACCAATGTGTTGTGGAGCGCAGTAATAGTAACCGTTAAACATACAACAACAACAACTGAATAAAGTTACCAGGTGTACAACAACCCAGCCTCTGACTTCTCCCTAGGACCATTGGTTGCGCAATCAAGTACAAAAACAAAAGAAACAGTGAAAGTGAGACTACAACACACACGTCTTCACATAGACAGTTGTTTGCTGCTACAGGGTTTACAGAACCTTTAATATTACACAAGAGCTGCAAACTGTTGCCTCCAAACCGAGTCACTTACTGTACAAATGTATGACAAGGAAATTTCATTACATACAAACTAACAGTTCCAACATGTGAAAGTGCAGTTGTTCGTGCTTGACTGTCTGTTTCGAGTCTCAACACAAAACCGCCTGCAGGGAGGCACAGCATAATCACACAGTATAGCCTGTGATTAATGCAGGTCATGTGCGACGCTGCATGGTTGCTAACCATTTTAGCATGAAATTGTCAGTGTTGTGTGGCATCCCCCAAGTTGTGGCATAATTGTGCATACTAATGTCCTTTCGCATGCTATGTTGCTCAGCAGGTGAGCACAAAGAAAGGTTGCAATATATTAAACCCACATATTGCAGCTTTTAATGAAGATTTACATGCAGCATCACAGAGAGAGACCTTTGCATACTGTTTACTTCCAGTTTATGGCAACAGAGGAGGAACCTACAGGCCAGCCTTGCTTGCTGTCTGTGTGTGTGTGTGTGTGTTACTCCTTCTGGGCAGTCAAGTATCAATAATGCTAAACATTAGTAATCTGATTTCTTCAGTTAGCCTGTGCTTTATTGACAACCCATGTGTGAGAGATGAGATAATTGAGGGCACTTTGTTCATATACAATATCTATGACCTTGGAGCCTGAAGCTTGTGCAGTAACACCAATTTAAATGTGCTGTTGAAGTAAAACACAAAACGTTAACCACACATGAAGGTCTTAACACATAAGTCAAACACCATCTAATAAACAGAAATAAAAAAAATATATACAGGAAAAAATATCTTACAATGTAATTAATCTCTGCCTTAATCTCTGTCTGTTTCACACACACACACACACACTAACACACACACACGGTTATGATCTCAGCAATTGGACAAAAGATTGTTGTCCCACCACGCAATTAAGAAACTCTGCGTGTGTTGCAGCATTTTTTGAGGAAAGATGTAACCTTAGATGTCCTTATAGTATGAACATACTCATTTGATTTATGCTGCAGTTTTGTGTTTTTTTGCCACATTGCTCCACATTGCTGCTATTCGTCCCTGCCTTTAGACACTTCCTACTCACAAGAGCTGCTATTTCAGCCAGTCCGTACAAAATTAACACCCTCCCCCTCCTTTTGTGCCATTGTAGCTCTTCATTGTTAATTGTCAAATTTGTGGCGGTTAGCAGCAAAGCAGCTGCAGGAGTGCAGACAGATGCCTGCAGGACGGTTAGAGTACATTCGAGAGCAGCGGAGTCGTGAGAAATGAATATCGGTAGTCCAAGCATTACTCAGAGAGAGACCTGAAGAGAGCCCTGGGTCAAGGGTGTGTCCCTTGACATATTGTTCAGTCAAAAGCTATTAGGTCACCAACACATCTTTCAAAGTGTTGAATTTGTGCCGCACCGTGCAAAATTTGAAATCAAACTAGAGTGGAAGGCTATACAGTATGGATGAATGTCAGCTTAACATTTTAGTGTGTTTTTACATTAGCCTTTGAAAAGAATCTTGAATGCCTTCTCTGAATAGCTGAAATCACTCTCCATAAACTGCAGGGTTATATATGTGAAGAGAGGCCATGAATCCCTGAAACACCATCAAGGTGTACAGGGATTTTAATGTTCTGATTACAAGAAAAATTTATATTCTTAGACATGATGGTTTTAAATTACTCAAAGGAGATTGTTAGAGGCAAGATGCATTTGTTTAACTGCAAGGTTAATAGGCCAATTATTATGTAATATTGTAGATTTCCAATATAGACGTCTTCAAATACTTTGTGGTGATGGAACTATAGAGGATATGTTTCTGTAAGTTTATTTTAAAGACTTGAATGGATGAGAATCAGATATATTAGATCATGTTGTATACTGCATCCAAAATGCATCTGATTTTCCCTCTCAAACCAACAATAGAGGTCAGCGGAGTCTAGCACATTGTGTCCAAACGTCATAACTGAATGTTTAGGGCTTGTGCTAAACCTGAGTAAACAGTGCTGTTAAATGAATCCCACGAAACCTTTGAACTCCTCCGAGTTCTTGGCTGTTTCACAATTAAGCAGTGAATCTATTGGAATCTCCACCCGGAACAGATGTGTTGGATATTTGTCCAGATGTTCATTATCCTAAGGAAGTCTGTGTTCAGAATATTAATATGTCAGAGGACAGCAACAGTGTGCAGTATGCTTTTGCAGAACCTAGTGCTATGCAGTCATAAACAGACAAGTAACAAGGATATTATAGAAAGCATGACATATGTGCTTTGAGAAGAAGCGACAGTTCATGCACTAATAGTTTTCCATAAAAGTTAGTATCATACAACAAGATGTTATCCTAATTTGGAGGAGGATGCTGACATGTAATTCTTTACGGGGTACAGGAGGGAGAAAGAACTATCTGTGAGATCTGTATCTTTTAATTTAGCACATTTCCTACATGGCACATCTCTTTCGTGATCTTTTCTGAATGATCATACTTTTTAAAATCACCTGACAGTTTGTCATCTTGTTCCATTCAATGATTCAGTTCTTGAATAAAAAAAACTTTGGGGTGTCGTATAGCTCAGTTGGTTGAGCAGGCACCCAGTCCTCACTGCAGCGGCCCCAGTTTGACTCCACCAGCAGCCCTTTGATGCCATTCCCTCTCTCTCCGTCTCCCTGTTTCCCTATCATTAAAGGCAGAAAAAAGCTCACTAAAAACTAATGCTGAATTTGGGTTTTTTTTCTACAATTTCTAAAAAATCCTATCTCTTCTTCTCTTCTAGGTCCACTGCTGTGTGATGGACGACTGACACACCTCATCTTTCCTCTCCTCCTCCTCTTGCGGGCTCCCCTGCTGTTCAGCTTTGGTGAGCGTACCTGCCCCAATAGCTGTCGATGTGAGGGGAAAACTGTCCATTGTGATTCATCGGGCTTCATAGAAGTCCCAGAAAACATCTCAATAGGTTGCCAGGGTCTTTCTCTGCGCTACAATGAACTGCACACCCTCCTACCGTATCAATTTGCCCACCTCAGCCAGCTTCTCTGGATATACTTGGACCACAATCAGATTTCAGCTGTTGACAGTCGAGCATTCCAGGGGGTCCGCAGGCTTAAAGAGCTGATACTGAGCTCCAACAGGATCACATCCCTGCACAACTCAACATTCCACGGGATCCCCAACCTTCGCAGTCTGGACTTGTCCTACAACAAATTGGAAATCCTGCAGCCAGGCCAATTCCATGGCTTACGGAAACTGCAAAACCTACACCTGCGTTCTAATGGTCTCTCCAACATCCCGATTCGAGCATTCCTTGAGTGCCGAAGTTTAGAGTTCCTTGATTTGGGCTACAATCGAATCAAGGCTCTGACCCGCACTACCTTCTTGGGCCTACAGAAGCTGATGGAGTTGCACCTGGAGCACAACCAATTCTCACGGATCAACTTTTTTCTGTTTCCACGCTTGGCCAACCTGCGATCGCTGTATCTGCAGTGGAACCGCATCAGGGTGGTTAACCAGGGTCTTCCGTGGACTTGGTATACACTGCAGAAGCTTGATCTGTCAGGAAATGAAATCCAGACCCTGGACCCGGCTGTGTTTCACTGCTTGCCCAACCTTCAAGTCCTCAACCTGGAATCCAACAAACTGTCTAACGTGTCTCAGGAGGCGGTGTCAGCGTGGATCTCACTGACCTCCATCAGCCTCGCTGGGAACATGTGGGATTGTGGAACAGGCATATGCCCCCTTGTGGCTTGGTTGAGGAATTTCCGGGGAAGTAAAGACACCACTATGATCTGCAGCAGCCCAAAGTATCTCCAGGGAGAGAAAATCATGGAGGCCACACGGAACCATGGAATTTGTGAAGAGACTGATTATGTTCTGACCGAGACACCCTCACCAACATCAGAGTTCATTTCTGAAGCTACTGCTGAACCAACCTTTGCCCCTACTAGCAGCTCTCCACCAATGCCACCAACCAGCACCTTTGGTCCCCTCCCACCGTTCAGACCTCGACCTATCCCTCATCCTACCTTGCCGGGGCATATGAGCAAAAACCCCAGAGACTCAGTTGCCCGCACTCGACCCACTCAAACACCACCCCCAGAGATAGAGCACATGACTCTGCACAAAGTGGTGGTGGGCAGTGTGGCACTCTTCTTCACCATGTCCCTAATCTTGACAATTATCTATGTGTTGTGGCGGCGCTACCCAGGTGCGACCAGGTTGCTGCAACAGCGATCCATGGTGGGGAGGAAGCGTCGCAAAAAGAGTCCAGAGCCAGAACAGAACCTGAGCTCCCAGCTCCAAGAGTATTACATGAGCTACAACCCTGCTGCCACTCCAGAAGCATTGGAGGTGCTGGGCAATGGCACTGGTTCCTGCACTTGCACAATTTCTGGCTCCAGGGAGTGTGAGGTATGATCCATCGCATCAGCCTAACAATAAAAAGTCAAAATCAAAATACAAAGGCTCAACAGAGAGGTAAATTCTTTATCAAGTATGCCCTCTAAAATGACACTGTTGAATCACAGCTAAGCACCCTTGACTCTTTGCTCATAACACGCTTGACTTCAAATGTTAGATGTCTCCAATTATTCAGGTTTTTACCCTTAAACTGAACCTTAAAGTGGGAACAAGAGACAACTAATCTGATCCAAGGGGAGGCAATCTACTCCTCGGGTTCAGAGGACCACAACATGACTGTTAGACAATACAGACCTTTGTGTTCTCGGAGATTAATAGAGTGTGGCTTTAAATACTCCTCTGCTGCACTCTATTTATCTCCACGTTATTTATCCAAATTCTTACGCTTTCTGAAATTAGTCTTCATGCTGAGTCCACTAAAGGGACCGTGACTAATTGGACACTGTCTAACTATTTCACAGACACCACTCCACAGCTGCATGGCATGGCACACACATGTTTAAAGAATATGTGTGGCGTTTGTGTTTTTGTGCGTGTTTGGGGAGGGCTCAGTGCTTCTTTTGCTGGGAATATTCATTTTATATTAACAAAGCAGCTTGCACACTTTCTGACTGCCATTATTTTGCTTCTTCTAAGCCACGACATTATCAGTTCGTGCAACATCCACGTCAAGTCTTGATGAGGTGCTTTGGTATGGATCAGAGGGTTTTCTTGAATTATGTTGTCCAAAATGACTCAAACAAAGAACCTGCTCATTACAAGGGTGATAATCAAGGATGTGAGACTAGGGTTTGTGATCTGCACAGTCCTGGGTGTGGATATGCTCCATAACTGCCCCTCCATGTTAAACTAGTCTCACTGGAAAAGTGCACACCTTCTCATTTGTGCAGGGAGATGTCTGGTTATCTGTACTAAAGCAAAGAATTTGAGAAATCTAAAAAAATTATTAAAAAAAGGTATAATATGGTTTAGATGTGGATCCGTCTGGAGTATATTTATGAAAATGGGTAATTACAATCACTGACCCCAAAACTCAGATGTCTCAGATGTTTAATCTCAGGATGTGTGCGGCCATGACAGCTTGATTGAGGGGTCTAAGAAGGTTGATTAAAACACTGTGGCTTAAATATGTGGTTTAAAAAGATGCCAAGGTATAAAAAGCATAAAAAGGCAGTCATTTTTTTGACATTGAAAGATATATTACTACCTCAAAAAACAAAACTACTCATCACAGTTGCTTTGATTTGCATTCAAAATTTAATTGCTCCATCTTAGTGAATTTACATGGGTCTATACAAATGGCAAATATTTTTTACTTAGAGTATAAACATTTGAAATGTTAAGTAATTCCCTTCTTTTAAATCTTGGATACTTTCCAAGACAAAATATCATTGTGTCTTGGGGCTGGGCAATTGAATAATAAAGCATCCACACAGGCATCTAGTACTTCTCACTCCCATGTCAATTCAGTTAATACTTTCCTCCATGTGTGTTCTGTTCACTCAGAGTGAAGCTGGTGATAAGGATGCTATGAGCGCAAACACTGAGCCATAGATGTTCAGAACACACAACCTGTGTTACGAGTGCATGGCAGCAGCATTACTGATCTTCTGCAGCGGCAGTTTTCCTTGGATAAGCCATTCCTTGAATGCTGGACTCCTTTTTAGTATAAACCTTATTAACCTTATTTACCCTTGTCCAGAGCAAGACACACAGAGGGAGAGGGCAAGCAAATGAGAGACAAACGGAGAGAGAGAGAGCACCAGTAAAATACTGCCCTTCACTTGTTATTGACATAATATAATTATAGCCTGCACTGAGTTTCAGCTCTGACCATATATAGTATAGCTGCTAAAACTGAACATAAAAACACAAGACAAGACTTTTTCCTGGTTATTTTTGGTTTGAATCGTGTGTTGTGTGAAAAAAATGGCAGAAGTATCTATTAGAGAAAACTGAAGATGTGCGGTACCACATTTATCATTTCTGAAAAGTGAAGGTCAGATAAATTTGAAGCAAGTTAACCAAGTCAGTCTGTCGGGTATGAGTCAGAAACGTCAGATATTGACAAAGGAACACTTCCAGCTTTTATCTTTTTATGCCTAATGTTAAAGTAACGTCTCAAGCTGCATTGTCTTTCATCTCTTTTCATTCTCCCTGTTGAGAGTGGGTCTACTTGCATGATAAGCCCGACCATTTACCACTGTAGTGGGACTGGTGGTGCTGTGGAGATGGTCATTACATGGTAATTTAATAAAATGTAGTGGTAGAGAACAGTATCCTGAGATTTCCTGGTGCACAACTGAAAGAGATTGCCTGTGGAAACTGCCTCAGTTAAACCTGCTATTTGAGCTCACAGACAACTGTGTGCGTATGATTTAGTAAAATAGGTATTTAAGCAATCAATCACTGTTTTCTAGTTGCTCCCTTGGTTTGAAGGGACACTTCAAAAGGTACAGTCTAATACCGGTGAAGGGGCAAAACTAGTGTTAACTCTAAAGCCAATTAGGCTGCTCTTCATGCAGAAAGTTTTGCCTGCTCTCAGCAACTCAGCAGTTCCACTTAACTTATTTCTTGTTTCAATTTCAAGCCATGGCAGGGCGTAGAAGTTTTTTTTTTTTTTTTTTTTCAAGAAAAGTTTGCAGGAGAAAACTTTGTGCAACAACACGAGGCACAGTCTGATTTAAAAGCCTGTGCTATAGAACTCCATCCTCATCCACCGACACATTCAAGAATGATCATTTTCAGGTTCATGAGCATGTTCACTGATATCTGCCATGTTCAGCCATTTTCTGGAGAGTTTCCTCAAAATAGAATAAAGCTGGGGCATTTGCATTTTTCATGGGAAAAAAAAAAACTGTTGCGTTACATGTTTTGCAGTTTTGCAGCTGAAGTTCAGTTTAATTCTGATCTCTAATAATGTGACTGCCATTGTTTTCCACATGGCATTGACAGGAAGCAGAGGTCACGACAGTGTCAGTGTCACTGTAGAAAAGAACATAGAGGGTTTAATTTAGTGCATCTCTGAATTCAAAGACACTTCTGCCTCTTCTTTTATTTCCCTTTGGGACTGAGGCAAAAAAAGAAAAAGAAGAACTGTGGCAGAAAACTGAAATTGTGATTATTTATATTTCAAAGACGTCTGTAGGATCCAAACTAGCTGCTTTCAATAGTGGGGTGAAAACACTAAAGAATGATGTGATTGTCTGTTTTTTAAGAAAAAGAAACATAAATAAATATTCCAACATTATCGATAATGTAAACTCAACTTTTTAAATATCCTAAATATACTGTCATT
>OMNW01034713.1:0-17161 GCA_900303245.1 Selene dorsalis | reverse complement strand
AAACAACATATTACATGATGTAAACAATAAATAATAAATACTGATGAATAAATAAAAGTCATGACTCATTTTAAAACATCTCAGAGACTATGAGGATCCAGAGCCTCAGCCAGGTTAACTGGCGGGAAGAAGAAGTTGTTGACTGTAAATTCATATAATTATCGATAACAATAATAATATTAATAATAACAATAATAACAACAATAAAAATTAATAATATCAACAACAACAACAACAATAATAATAATAATAAAACAATAAAACAATAATAATAACAACAACCAGTAAGTGATGAATTCCGGTGTGTCGTTTGTCAGGGCCCCACCGGGCACCGGACCACGTCGTTCTCCGTGCTGGACATCTTGGATCCCAACAAGTTTACAAGCAACCGGCGACCCCAGCAGCAGCACGCGAGCCACCGGGGAGAGCGCGAGCCGAGTGGGTACGGAGCGGAGAATCGGAGAGGAGGCGGGGGGGAGCGGGAGCCCGGCCTGGAGCCCAGCAAAGGGTGCTACGGTGCGGATGAATACCCGAGCAGTAAGTAACACCGCCGCCGGTCCACTGTGCGCTCGTGTTGATTTAACCGCTCTCCGGTCTCCATCTGGCCTCTGGGCTTTACAGCCGTACATTTCACTTTTATTTTCCAATGTGTGTGTCACCACCCTCTGTGTGTGTCTGTGGAATTTAACGGAGAGGGAACTTCCCCACACTCCAACCACGGAGGACTTTTTCTTTAAAATATTGATGTGAATAGAAGTGGTTTCCTTCACACTGGACTGGACCGTGTTCAGGTGTTTTTGCATTTGGCCGTAAATCCTGCTTTAATGACAGAACTTCAGTTTTCTGTTTTCTGGAGGATTTAAAAATTATTAACGTGTCAGTGTGTGTGTGTGTGTGTGTGTGTGTGTGTGAGAGAGGGAGAGAGAGAGAGAGAGAGAGAGAGAGAGACGCCCATTAGACCTGTTTCCTGTTTAATGAAGGTCTTTTTCTGTTTCTTTATCTTCTTATTTTTTCACGTATTTCAAAATAAAAGCCTTGTGAGTTTCGCCTCTGGTTAATTTTTTTTCATTAAAAGGAGAGTAAAACCGTGAAGCAGAAAAAATATCTCATATTTAATACAATGAGAAACAAACATTTATGTGAAGCCCATGCTTCCTGTTTGTGGAACACGTGTTGCAGTCTCTGGCTGTGGGAAGAAAACAAAAACAGAAGCTGTAACTGCTGTAAAAAGCTGGATCAGCTCCGTGTTTACTTGTGTGTAAAATAAAATTCATTGAGACTGTGAGTTGTTACATTGTAGAACTCACAGCAGCATTCTGAGACCAATAACAACACCACATTAAAGTGTGTGTGCAAAGTTTAACCAATAAATCAGAATGAACAAATTTAAACGGATTAATAATTCTGTAACTTTTCTGAATTCATCTGTTGGCTGAAACACTGGTGACCGGATGGAGCTGGTTGTATCACCGCAGCGCGGGGTTTGGGTTGGAGCTTTATTTTTCTTGTCCAGGAAAAACTGATTCCTCTGAGCTGCTTCACCATGTTCGCCCTGTGTTCATGTTAAAAATGACTTAAACTAGTTTAAAAGAAACGTTTTACTTTTTTAATTTTTTTTTGTAATTTTTTTCCATATTTCACCTCCAGCTTTGTGTATTTGTAGCAGCAGACGGCAGCGGCCTGCAGCTCACACTCACTGGGCCTCAAAACCTTATTTCAATGAGTGCATTTAATAAATAGTAAAAAAAAAAAAAAAAAAAAAAGCTTTTATGATCAGAGTCTGCAGAATTTTTTCTTCAGATTTTATATTTTACTCTAAAATGAAGTTTTAATCTCATCTGTATTTCAGGTGGTTAAAAAACAAACAGATGTATTTTCCAGTCAGGACTAAATGCTGCTGTGCTGAATCCAGTCACTCATTCCAACCACACCCATTTTATTTACATTCTTTTTTTATTTTGTTATTTTTTCATTTATTTGTTTTTGTTCTTAATTCTTAATAAATGATGTGTGTACATGAGGCAAATTCTGGCCTGCTGGCTCTCAGGCCCAAGCATGAACGTGTGTCAATTAATGTGTGTTAATTAGATTCATTCTAACTGTAGATTTAATGTGCATTCCTCTTCCATGGTGAGCTTGTGTTCACACTGTGGCCGTGGGTGTGGAACTTGGCTCAGTGGTTCAGTTGTGTCTGGTTGGAGGGACTGAGGGTACTCGATTGCCAGAGCTTCTGTGTGTGACCTGCTCTGTGTTGTGTGTTTCCAGAGGAAGGCTTTGTGTACAGAAGTCCAGAGGAGGATGACTACCACAGATCTGGGACTCCAGAGTCAGACGCTCCAGACGGCCCATACAGCAGTGAGGAGAGCAGCTCAGCCCTGCCCAGCAACGGAGAGAGGGACCTGGGCCAGCATGGCCACCAAGACCCTTCCAGAGATACCAAGAGCCCAGGAGGAGGGCCTGCAGGACAGATCTCCGGCGTCCAGACCAACGGGGGCCAGGTTACCAAGCCCAAGAGGAAGCGCTCGGGCTCAGACTCCAAGTCAGGAAAACCACGTAGGGCCCGGACTGCCTTCACCTATGAGCAGCTGGTGGCACTGGAGAACAAGTTCAAGTCCACACGCTACCTGTCAGTGTGTGAGCGCCTCAACTTGGCCCTGTCACTTTCCCTCACTGAGACCCAGGTCAAGATCTGGTTCCAGAACCGCCGGACCAAGTGGAAGAAACAAAACCCTGGTGCTGATACCTCTGCCCCCACCGGTGCAGGAGGAGGGGGGGCAGGGGGCACAGGTGGAGGAGGAGGTTTGGGGAGCCTCAGCCCTCTCAGTCCCTCGCCTCCAGTCAGCGGGCACCTGGCCATGCATGCTGGCTATACCGGGCACCACCACCCCCCCACTGGCAGCCTGGTCCAGCTGCCTTTCCTAACAGCTAGCCACGTCCTGTCCCCCTTCATGCTGGGGACACAGAGCTATGCTGCCCCTGCCTTCTACAGCACACACCTGTAGACACACACACCCACACACACTCAGAGCGAATGGACCCCTCCTCCCCCACCACCCCTCCCCCAGGAAGAGACTGTCAGCTCTGCTGTTTTTACTACCAATATTTGGAGGCTTTAATTTGAATGGATTATTTTGATAGAATGTGAATATGAACAGAACCTGTACATAAATCTACTTGTAGCTCTTCTGAATGCTGTTTTAAACTATGTACTAGACGGATAGCTGATTTCTTTGTTTTGAAAAAGTCTGTATGAATATTGAATGTTTATTTATGACTTAAGGAATGGCCTGATCTATTGTCAGTACTGTGTATCTCCAGCTGTGGTTGTTTTTATTTGGACTTCTGTTATTTATTGAATTTGTTGACAGTTTCCAGAAAAACCCTTGGATGTATTGAATCCTCAGATCAACATGATATTGTCTTTGATATTAAAATGATGAGAATTAAACCATGGAACAACCCAGTGAACTTATTTCAGTCACAATAACCTGGAGTGACTTTGGTGATGAGGTTTCTGTCTCATGTGTGCAGTCAGTTTGTTTAGAGTGAATTCTGTGACACACTTCACCAAAGCTTTGTGCAAATTTTCTTTCCTCTTTGCTTCGCTTTATTAGACGTGTTAATTCTTAAGAAAATATATTTTTGGTTTGAAGATCCAAAAATCATCTCTGTGTAATTTCAACCTTCTCTCTCTGGAGGTCTGGTAGAAACAGGGCTGTGAGTCATTCTGAGTGTTTCAATAATAATAATGATAATAAGCAGATTTCAGAGGAATGTGGAATGTGGACTGAGGCTTTGATACTTTCACAGTATCAATACAGAACCTAAAGCTGCTTTATAGTCACTCTACATGTGCACATGCGTATACGTTCTTTGGACACCTGGCCTCTTTGACCCTAACCATGTTTATGATATGAAATTAAGAGACATCAAAAGACTGGGGATATTTAACAGATCAGTCACAATATTCATTTGAATGGAAGAATTTGATCAGTTTTGTTACAATAAGCATAGTATTCTGAGAATATCAGCTGTTTTACAGTAAGGGTTGAGTAAAATTTATTTCTGAAGTTTAACTAATCAAGTTTTGTTTTGAACATTTGAACACAGTTTTTGTGTTTTATTTATTCATATTTTTATGAGCTGTTATTGTTGGGTGTGTTCTGCTATGGGAATAAATAGCTACATATATTTTCTATTTAGAAGTGAAAATGTGGCAACCGTCCCCGTTCCCCAGATAATGGTGTCACAGCATAAATGAGACCAACAGAGGACTCGTCTTCATCCTCATCAGTGTCAGGATGAATGACATGGATCATCTCACGTTTTCAGACAGTGAACGAGCAAAGTTTAGCTGTCAGTATCAGTTGAGACAAGAGTTAATTATTGCAGCTCATTTCAGCCAAGTGTTGTGAAATACACTTTCAGTTCAATGTCAGTTCCAGTGAGACACAGCAGCTGCTTATGTATTTCAGTTAGAAACCAGAAGGATTGGGAACTAGTCTAACTTCGGTTAGAGCCCAAACCTCCACATCATCATCATCATGATAATCATCATCATCATCACCACCATCATCATCGTCATGGCACTGACACATTCACATCTGATGTTTTTTGTTGTTTGTTGTTTATTACAGTGTTTTACACTTGAGAGAAACATGAAGGCTCTTCCCCGATCCTTGATTCACAGAAATGTTGTCAGCAAACCATCACAGCAGCAGCAAACCAACACACCTCTCAGGCTGTCTCCTGTCTGACTGAGGAAACTTCAGCTTCACTGTCAGGTGAGACAGTTCCAGTACAACTGACAACTGGATCAGTTCACCTGCTAGTCTGAGGTGCTACTGTGTCATTATTAACCCAGACTTCAGAATTCTCAGTCGCACAACAACAGTTCATGTGAAACAACACATATATAACACAAATATATCATACTAAATAAAGAGATAAATAAATAATGACATCAGCAGATAAATGTATGCATTCATGAATTCATAGGCAGATTAGAATGTATAACTGTCATATAGAAAAGGTGAAGCATTATGCATTATGCATGTAGATTATACAGATAAATAGAAACACAAACCAATGCATTAAAAAGTAATAAATAAATAAATAAATAAAAACTGTAAAAGGTAATGTTTTGAGTTTTAAAAAGATTTTAGAAGGAAGGGCATTCTATCTGAATGCAGCTTCACCTGCTTTGGATTTTACACATGGGACAGCAAGGCCACTGACTGAAGACCTGAGGAGTCTTGTTCTTCTTCTTGCCTTGATATATTTAGGAGCCAAACCATTCAGTGCTTTATAGACAGTTAAAAATAAAAAATAAAAATCAATTCTGGCACGTATAGGAGGCTAATGTTGGGATTTCTTTTGGATTAGAAGTTAATGTATCCAGACAGCCTAAATCATTAGGGGAAAGAAACACCTAGAGTTGTGTATTATCTGCATAGTTATGGTATGTATTTTGTATTTCTGAAAGATATGTTCAAATGGGAGCAGATATACATTAAACAGGAATGGACCAAGGATTGAGGCCTGTGGAACCCTGCAGGTGAAAGGAACTGTGTTAAATTGAAAATCCTGTCAAGTAGAGAGGTATAGGCCAGTTTCAAACTGGACCAGACAAGCCCCTGAAACTTAGTCTGTTTCAGGATCAACAGTGGTGAATGCATCACTGAGACTTTAAAGCACTGGGATTAAAAGTTTGCAGAGTCCATGTTACTGTGAACTTTAATGGGGGTGGTTTCTGTATTATGTTGGGATCTCAAGCAAGAACAGAAAACATCCAATAGGTCATTTTGGTTAGGTAGGTATTTAGTTGATTGCACACAACTTTTTCAAGAATTTTGCTGAGAAATGGGAGATTGACATTGGTCTATGGTTAATAAGTAAGGGTTAATGGATCAAGCTGCGTTTTCAACTAGTTTTCAGAACATAAGGGAAAAAACAGAAGACTGGAGGGAGCAGTCAACAATTTGTAGTGTCACTGTATTTGAAGAGCTGAAAATAGATTTTAAAAAGGTTGCAGAAAGTGGGTCCAGACAGTAGGTGGAGGATTTAAATTTACACAAAGCAACCTCAATAAATGCAGAATCCAGGAGCAGAAGACATACTGTAAGCTCTCTATGTATGTGTATTTGCCAAGACTTAGAGATGTTGTGCTTTCCTGAAGCTGATTAGTGCACCGTGTAGTATAAAGTATATGAATGAATGAACTAATGAATGAATAGTTTATTTCGGTCATACAATATTGATGATGAGGATGAGTTGATGATGGTGAATTAGTGAGACCATCATCAGTGGAGAACAGTACTTGATTTTAAGCTTGCTGCTTGCCCCAGAACCAAACTGAAAAATAAGGGTGACAGAGCCTTTTCAGTTGTGGCCTCAAATTCATGGAGCAACCTCCCATTTCACATTAGAGCAGCTGCAACTCTGGAGCATTTTAAATCACTTTTAAAGACCCACCTCTTCTCACTGGCCTTCAACTCACCTTGACACCTTGATTTTTTATCTTGTTATTCATATAGCTTTTATTTGTTTTTTTACCTTATTTTAGTATGTTGCTAATTAAGTTATTTTCTCACTGTCATTTATGTTGCTGGCACTGGACTGTATTCATGTTGTGCAGCACTTTGGGCAACTCTGGTTGTTTTTAAAGGAGAAGTTCCGTTTTTTGCAACCTGGACCTTATTTCTAACATAAAATACGTTCATTTACTCACCCGAACAACTTTGGTGTAACTTGGAGTCCTTCGGAAGATATTTAGATCCACTCGCGATCCACGTATATCTATATAATGGGAGTGATCGGGCATGGTGCAGCCTCTAAACAAGACATTATCTGCTGTGAAACTCCTTCATTTCACCAATATGTTGTTATGAATCACCAGCACTACAGTATTCCCCTGTGAGTTCGAAGCGGTTTGAAGTTGCCTTGTTATTGTCATCCGGGGTTTTTTACTAACGTCAACTACTTTGATGATGTCACTGCCGTGCGCCACCACAACACGGCTCATTTACTCCATAGAAAATGTGCTGTTGTCTGTTGACTACCAAGACATCAGAGGAATTTGGTGTGGACAATAGCAATTTAACAGTATTAGTACCAATATATACAGTGGCATGCAAAATTGTGGCCGCCCCTAGTCAAAATTTCTGTTAAAGTGAACAATTAAGCAGGTTCACATTTCACTTACTCAAAGTATTCACATGATATATTTGAGTGCCCAGTACTAAAATTTAATCTTGAATGACCCTCACTATGGTGGAGCACAAGAAACAAAGGAGACTTAAGGAAAACACTGAATTTATTTTTGGTACAAATCTCTGATGCTGATTTACAGTATCATTACACACATGTCTTTATCCCAAAAACATTAAAAATTACATCACATATAAATAATGAAATTCATCCAGACAACAAGAGAGAAGTAGTAGAAATTGAGGTAATCGTTAAAATGAAAAGTGGACACATAAAAAGGGTATGACACTGAACGTATAGATGTGGTCTATACATTAGACCAAAAGAAAGGTCTTTTTAATTTAGGCATCAACGGTGTGTGAGGAGCTGCTCGTGAAGGATCTCTCAATCATCATCTCTCAGCACACATTTGATCAATAATCAATGAATCAGTCCTGTTTCTTCAAAAGTTTAAAGACAATCATCAAACACAGGTCAGATCAGTCAGCTGCATTTAGTATTCAGACCTCATGTCAGTCAGGTTTATGTGGTGACACAGAGCAACAGTGTGAATCCTGCTCTCAGTCCATGTCTCATTCACAGTCCAGTGGTGAACTCAGGTCAGTTCAGCGCGTAGTTGAACTGGTTGGAGAACTTGTCGTGTTTCCTTCTGTCAGCTTTGCTCATCACCTGAGCCACTCTGCGCATGGTGCTCCTGGAGAGGGATAAACACACACACACACACACACAGAAAAACAACAAGAGTGTTGACATCTTTCCGCACTTGAAACTGAAGAGATGCAGTGATATGGAGGAAGAGATCATAAAGAACACAGCTGCTGGACTCATCTTCACACTCTGTAGTAACAGGATGAACTCTTGTAAACATTGCTGCTGCGTCATGAGTCTGTGAACGTACTTGTTGAAGACTTTCCTCTCCAGCCTGGAGCGGGACGTGTTGGAGCTCTGTTTGAGGTCACTAAGGTTGGGGAACTTCTTCTTCTTCCCTTTCCCTTTTTTACGCACTCTGTCAGAGCCCAGGTTCTCTCCTGTCGCTGCCTCAATGTCTTGCATCAGCTCCGCATCACGCCAGTCTGCAACATACAGCCAAGACATCTTTTACAGCTTGTTACGGGACCTGTTTTTGTCAGGTTACACAGTCAAAACAACCACTGAATGTCATCATAAAGGGCACTAACAGATAGACACATGGCTGCTGTGGCTCAGGAGGTGGATCAACATTGTCACAGTACGTATTCAATAATGGTTTAACACACAGAGTCTGTGGTGTTACAGCTCTGTGTCACACAGAGGTCTGAGGTTCAGTATTTGGAGGACCGAAGGATCCAGGGAGTGGATGACCTGCTCCACTTCTTGATCCACACACACACAGATCAGCATTTAGACAGTTATTTAAGCTGTGATGTTGTACTGAATATCAGCAGGGCTGTGGTTCAGTCGTCGGCACAACAGTATGAGTTCTCCATGTTAGTGAACAGTAATAAGCAGCAGTAGATTATATCTGTTTATCTGTGGCACTCTCTCTGTTTTCCTGCACATTTCTCAGACTCCAGAGCTCCATTCCTCTGCACCAACCGCTGCCTGCAGCACCTCTTCTCCTCTGTTCCTGAACCAGCCCGCCATCCTGCTTATGAACTGGTCTGCCATCCAGTGTTCCCATTAAACTGGCCTGCTCTCCCTGCTTTTCCTGTATATGACCCAGCCTGCCCACCAGAAGCTACCTTCCCCAGAATTCATCTTCCTTTGGGATCAATAAAGTATCTCTAAGTCTAACAGCTCGTCTGGACTGAACTATCCCATATTCTGTGTTGTAAACTGTCCTCTTGTCTGTATACAACATCTATGTCACGTCTGTCCGTCCTGGGTGAGGGATCCCTCCTCTGTTGCTCACCCTGAGGTTTCTCCTGTTTTGTCCCTGTTGAAGGGTTTTCTTGGAGTTTTTCCTCAGTGGATGTGAGGGTCTAAGGGCAGAGGATGTTGTAATGATGCTGTGTAAAGCCCTTTGAGACAAACTGTTTGTAAAACGGGCTATACCAATAAACTTGCCTTGCCTTGGAATGTGAACTCCTGTAATATCATCAAGCTAAACTGTACTGTTCTCTCATCACCTCTTTTCTGTCCTGTTGACTTTCTGCTCTTTTAGTGTTATTGTAACATTCATGTCAGACTGCTGTATAATTAAAGTTGTTGTTGTGATTATCCATAACCTTTAAGCCACTGTACGAGTGTTTATGTCCAGGTTCACATTAAACTGCTCCTCTCTGTGTGCTGCAGTTACACACTCAAATTTTCACACTAAGTGACTGGACTGAGTGTGAGTGCAACATAGTAAATGCAGCTGATGACATACACAGTGCTACAGAGTATGAGCAGTAAATACTGTGTTGGACAGACTCATCTGAATCCACTTCTGCTGTAAATGAAAAGCGTGATGCCATATTACTTTGTATGATGAAGTAAAAGTGTGTGAGTAATGATGAAACTGACTAAACGAACACACACTCTGCTTAATGACGTGCCGAGGGGGAATTAGTGATAAAGCTGCGGTAATCTAAAGTAATTACACTGTGATGGTGACGGGACTGAAGTCTCTGTCAAAACACTGACCCCTGCTTTGTGTGTGTGTGAGGGGTTATTAATCAGCCGGGCTGACCCTGGGTCTGACTGGACCTTCAACTATCCCTCATTACACACACACACACACACACACACACACACACACAGGCAGAGCAGCAGTAATTGAAAAGCAGCTGGTGTATTTAGGAGAATCATTACTGCTAAAAGAAGAGCAGCTGCATTTACATTGTGTGTGTGCATGTGCATGTGTGTGTCTATTACTTTGTTGTTGTGATCTTAGGAGTTTGAGAATGAAAACAAGGAGAGATGAAAGAAAAGAAAGAGGAAGAGACGGCCCAGAGAAAGGGAGAGGGAGAGAGAGAGAGAGAGAGAGAAATGGTCTTCTGAATTTAATCTGCAGCAGCAGGGCTCTCCTCTCTGTCAACACCTCTTAGCCCCTCCAGCTGGGGTCTGTGTCTGCCTGTGTGTGTGAGTGTGTTTTTTTCTGCACAGGGGCCAGGCCACACACACATCCACGAAGGCATCTAGGGTTTTTGGTTTGTTCAGATGTCTCTCAGCTTCGTATCACTAAGCACAGGGTGTGTGTGTGGCAGAGAAGCAGAGTGTAGTGCATCTCTGTCAGTGAGCCAGTGTGCTGCATAAACTCTGAGACACCAGCAGACACCAAGGGCCTGATTTACTCTGTCTGCATGTGTAAAAACGTGTGCAAACTTGATTGCACATGCAAACACATGTTGAAGCTGATCTACTAACGGGGCGCTCCGAGGGCTGCGTCTCTCAAATGGGCAAAATAACACGCGCAATCTATTGAGAGTGTTTGTCTTAAAGGTAGGGTCAGAGATCCTGGAAACACGGTTCCAGCAGGCCACATTGTGAAAATACACCAGTCAGAAGTCCAAGCCCGTTTCCTCAGACTTCTCTCTGAAGCCACGCCTCCAGAGCACACGACACCTTCCAGCAACACAATGTAATCCCAACGAGAGACTCGGCTTTTTGTGATACTGTCTCATGTAGCGGGGCTTCACTGAGCAGCATGGCTAACTGTCCACCAGCTTTTTCTCCTGGCTCATTCACATGGCAGAAGACACCTAACATCATAATAAACCAGGTACACTGCCACCTTCCAGACTTCAGTGTGATACACTGGTGTTGTCTTTCTGTGTCCTAACTCGCTGAAGACTCTGAGCAGGTGATTAGTGCGTGAAGAGCGGTGCGTACAGAGGAGGGAGGGAGGGACAGAGTTAGCAGTTTGATTGACACATCACAATCCAATTGACTTGAACGTGGCGTTCAAGATGATTGGATGGTGTTTTTTCAGGATTGTATGTCCCACAGGTGACTGACTTTTTCATTTTGGTGAAAAAGCATTGAATTGGTTGAAATCAGGGTGTGAAGAGGATTTCAAGCTAAAAAATGCTCCAGAAATAGATCTCTAACCCTACTTTTAACTTGACCATGAAAATGATTTTCTTTCATCCGTCCACATGACTTTTACTTCTCGGTCAACCAGCTCGTTTTCTCTTTTCTAGTTTTCCAGTGAGCAATTGCTTTTTTACAGTCTAGCCCATGGAAATGACATGACTCGGATTGATTCTTGTATTTTTTTAGCCTCATCATCATCTTTACTTTAATGGTCACCATTCATTTTTACCAGGTGGTAATTATTGTATTGTTCTGTTTCTACCTCAACGTGCTGAATCTCAGAACTTGAGCAAAAAATGTGAATGATTGACTGTTTGTCTGTCACTCGTAGCGTCCAGGGATATGATAGGCTGTTTCAATGAGCATGTTGTGCATTTAGCACCAAAATCACTGAAGAAATTCAGGTTTTAAAATCTTCTGTAAGTCAACCTGCCTGTCAGGTGAAAGACAGAAGAAGGCAGACAGGCAGGATTTAACAGAGTAACAGGAGTGAAACATCTGCTTTGGTAAGCAGTGATTTTAAATGGGAGAATGGGGGGGACATAGAAAGGCAACTTCTGCAGGAGGCCTTTAAAAATACAATGATAGCATTTCTTGTTGAGTGAGGACTAAGTTACAATTGCAAACGCTAATCAATTACTATGTTTTATATAAAGAGGAAATCATAACTGTCAATCAGTTATTACCCCTGTACCTCTGTAGAATGAAATGACCAGATGTGCTGCTCATGGGAGATGGTGTATTTCTTACATAGGACCAAAATAAATTCACAATTTAAATGTTCAACACTGACATTTCTCAGACACACTTTGAGGCAACATGAATGACACAGTGATAGTGCTGACTGGTGTGTGAATTGGTGTGTGTGTGCTGGCTGCCTGTTGCAGCATGACATAGGAGCTGCGAGATGTGCAAATCAGGGGCCCCTAAGAAAAAAGGAGGGAGTCCCCTCCTCCACTCATTTTCTTTCTTGTCAGTAGTTTAACCCCCGCTGTCCTGCCCAACTTGACAAGCCCTGACCTGATAGTCACAGCTCTCTATTGACATGCTAATTTTACCCACATTAGCACAGACATGGTTTGCCAATACACAAATACCTCCACCACTTTGATATGATATATTTAACAATATAACAATGCCGTCTTCTACACATTTCTCTGAATTGCTCATGTAAAGTATTTGATAGATCTTGTCTGAACTACTTTGCTTTGTCATCCTCTACTCCCATTGGCTGTCATTATATATAATAGGCCTGAGAATGTTTCACAATAAAAGGCCTTGTTTTTGTCCACTCAAATGCTAGATGGCTTTTACTTTGAAAGTTACAGGAAGTTGTTAAATTAACAGTATAATGCAGCAAATAATGGAAACACAGCTCTTACCACCAAACATGACTAGTTGTACAAGTTCCTCAGATGTAGTTAGGAATAGCTGCCCGACCTAACCCTGATAAACATCTGTTACCTTCTCTAGCTCAGTAAATAAAGGCCTGACCACTCTTTCAGGAAACAGGATTGTTGTTTCTTTTCTCAGTGAAAGGTATTGTCCTTTTGTATTAAGCAAGTGTAACTGTCTTAGTGCAGGTGTGGTTATCTTAGCTTAGCACAAAGACTAGTGACAGGGGGAAACAGCTAGCATGGTTTTGTCAAGCAGCACACACGGCCCTGAGCATAGAGAGCTGGGCATGTGAAGTGTAGCCAAGTCTTTTACTTGTAAGGGTGGAAATACTAAACTCAAATACTGGGATGATAATCAGGATTGATAAAGTGGTATTTTTTGAAATCTGTACCATATCCATACCCAGCTTTGTCTGAGGCAAAAGAAACAAAAACAACCTTTTAACAGCTCAGTAACCACTGATATTACTGACTGAAGCCCCTTTCCCACTGGCCAAAAAACCTGTTTAAACCCGCTGACGGTCGGCTTATGACTGCAGTGGGTAGGGCCACGACGCTGCAATCGACGTGGGTTTTAATTGGCTCCCCTCTGATCGGCTTGCAGTGGGAACGTTACAGCCGGGTCAACCCGTTAATTTACGTGACGTCGTGCCAGTTGCGACTCGTACAAGACGCTTTGCTCGCACTCAGTCAACATGGCTCAGCACTGGTAAAGACAGAGAGATAAGAGAGCTGCTCATGATCCATGGGGAAGAGGAGGTTCAGCGCCAGGGAATGGGAAGAATACTGACCACCGCTGTAGTGTATGAACTGGGGGGGGATTGTCACAATGTCAGATATTGCCCTCCATCTCTATCAAATATAAAAGGAGGCTCCCACATGCTTGGTATTGTCCCCCCTCTATTAAATTTGAAAGGAGGCTGAAAATCACAGGACATGTCTGTTCTGTCCTGAAATGTGTGTTTCTCTTCTATAAAACACATTCTACATCTCGGGGGCAACGTCTCTGCACATACGGACTTCCCTCGCCTTTTCGAACGGGGCAGTAGGAGAGACTCAGCCCGAGGGAAAACCGTGATCCCGCGGGAGAAGCAGGTCCGTGGAGCTGTGCGCCGCAGACATGCACGAAAAAACAAGCACATCGCAACGAATGCGTGCCACTGTGTGCATGATGTGCGGCCCCCATGCACACGCTTCAAACAAGGAGGCGGCCAAAATCACCGAGGCAGCCCACCTTGGCCTTAGATAGGCAGGGGAAGTCCTAATTATAGCAAATGAAATACATCATCATCTTCAATCATTATTACTAACTGAGGCAGAGGAAGAGCAACACATAAGACACTGAGCAGAGAGCAGGAGAGAGGGAGAAGTTATTGATAATGAAGCTTCACGCGAACAAGAAAATTCAGTTAGGTTGAGGAGTTGAAGTAAATAAATCTAAACCCAGGCACAACTCAGTCTTTGTCTTTCATATATTTGGTGATTTTGTCAGAAACCGGACTCAACATCGTTTATTGAAATTAGTCTTTGAAGCTTATCAACACAATTTGGTTTTTACGACTTCCTTTGTTCATCTGCTTCTTCTTCTTTTGTTGTTTTACTGCTCCTTTCTGCAACTGCTTTTTAAGTGGTGGACTTAACTGATAGGACACCATGCTGCTGCTTGGCCTACCAATCCCCTTTATTTAGAGTCTGTCCAGGTCCAGCTTGGTTTGGATAATGTTCAGTTATCCTCAGGTTTGAGTGGATCGGGTCTGTGTCGAAGATTGTGTTGGTTACAGGTTGGTTTCTTCAGTTGAACCCTTTTCTTCAGACTCTAGTAGTGCTGAATACTTTTTGAAATTAATCAAATTGCAATTATTTTGACCAATATTGTGATTGCAATTTAATATGCAATTGTTTTCTAAGTTACCTGTCATCTGTGATATTCAACAGACAGAAACAATAACTGTTCTATATTATGACCAATACAATATTTGAGTCATTTAACATAAACCGGTCTTTCCTCTAGGCTTTGTTAAACTTACAGGCTTTTTACCCAGCATGTATTAATTATCATGACAACACAACAAAACACTGACAAACCAGCCTGATGTAAACATTGATATAAAACTCAGTAACCAATCACACGAGCCGGCTACCCTGTGCAGTCGTCTGGGAAGTAGACAGTCTGAGGACAGAGGGCTTTGAGGTTGAAGTTTATATCAAATCAGACTGTGACAGGTCTCTGTACGACTTCACCACATGTCAGCTGTTCAGCTGTAGCAGAGGAAATCTGTTGTTTTCGGCTCTACCACAACGTTCTCCTGGCAGATGTTGTTGTTTTTAATGAAGCGACCTGGCTTTATTACATGCAGGAGGAAACACTGTACTGGTGTGTTTATCAGAGCTCGGTCACCATGCTGAGGCACCAGGTCAGTTTGAGCTGCGTTCATGTGAAGTTCTACTTTCAAACTCAGTCAGTGACCAGTATCAGCAGCTGTTTTACTTGTTAGACTCACTGGCATTGTAGCCACGCAGCGATCATTAAGTAGCTATTGATACCGGTTGGTGGTGTTACCTCATGAGCATCAGCACCGAGGCAGGTTCCGCTCACCTGACGCTGTGCGCTATCTTCTTTTTGAACCGGAATAGCTCCACACAGCAGCATACTGTACTGTTCCTCTTTGAGCAGTATTGAGGCCAGTAAAAGTGTGGTGGTGTTGCTTCTTTTCACCGACAGCTCCACTCTCCCTTGCATGTAACTGGAGCATAATCGCAGCCTGTGCGATTTCAAAATCGCGCTTTATCATATTGTGATTTAATTGTAGATGCGATTAATCATTCAGGCCTAGACTCTAGGCTTAAAGTCCTGGACATTGCTGTTGGTTTTCCTGTGAAACAGTCAGATATTTGTAGAAAACCAGGTCCAGGGTGGAGAGAAGGTGCAGACATCAACCAGCATGACAGGAAATCAAGACTAAATGTCACAGAGGAGAACTGTCCTCATGCTTAGAAACATGAAGGCTCAAAGAAGTAGCTTTACTCTCCTCCTATTAGACTATTAACACTACACCTGTAGTATCATCAGTATGTACCATAACACCTGGAGCATCAGTGAGCAGTATGTTGTGATAATTAGAACATGTATATCTACTTCTTCATCATGATAATATAGATTAACTGCACTGTTCTATTTATACAAGCAATCCTTTCATAGTTCAGGAATGTTCTGTCAGCTCTGTGTGTGTGTGTGTGTGTGTGTGTGTGTGTGTGTCCTACATCCAGCCTTAGTGTTCTAACTGGGTCACACCAGAACCCATCTGCAGTACTGCAACACCGGCTCAGAGAGCATGTGTGGACATCCACACGCACACGCAGTGTGGAGGAGACGTACAGCAGAGCAGAGGCAGGTAGATGACTGTGTGCATGTATGTATGTGTGTTTATGTCTGTACGTCTGTGAATATGCGAGTGAAAGCAACAAAGAGCAACTGGGGATGCGTTGTCATGGCAACCCTCTCTGCAGCCCGCCCACCAGCTTGTATGTCAGTGGGCATTATACAGTGAGGAAGGAAAAAAGACACAGTGCAGAGTGAGGCAGTGTGTGATTGGTCACACCCCCTTGTCTTTGTGTGGCGCAGGGGATTGTGGGTAGCCCTTGACTGAATGCTCATTTGTGTGTGAGTGGGAAAAGAGTGGGGGTGTGTGTGTGAGAACAGCGGTGGACGACGCCTGTGTGTGTGTGTGTGAGAGAGAGAGAGGGGGGAGGAGCAGAATATGTGTGTGTGTGTGAGAAAGAAGATGAGCTAGGGTGTGTGTGTGTGTGTGTGTGTGTGTGAGAGAGAGAGAGAGAGCAGCGCTGCCATCAGGAGCTACACTGAGGCTTTTAACTGGATTCTGTTTTTACTAAAGGAGTGGTTTACTATCAGCCAAGGTACGAGTCTGTCTGTCTGTCTGCCTGTCTGTCTGTCTGCCTGCCTGCCTGCCTGTCTGTCTGCCTGTCTGTCTGTCTGACTACCGTTAGCTAGCCTGTTAGCAGCAGCTGCTAGTTAGCATTAGCAGCATAGCACCACAGCTCTACAGAGGGAGAGGGAGGCGAATGACTGAGGGATAGATGCTAAGCTACTGTAGCATAGAGAGATAACGGAGGTTTGTAAAAAGCAAAAGAAACAGAGGGATGGAGGGAGACAGAAATGGAGGGAGGAAAGAGTGGGTAAGAGAGGGAGGGAGGGAGAGCATGACAAAAGGAGGGGGTGTGGTTTAGAGCTGTGGACAAAGGAGGCTGGCCGATTGTTTACTACCACTGCAGAGAGAGAGAGACATGGACGATCAATGCTCCATTCTTTCACTCTTACCCTCCGTCTGTTTTTCCTCTCCTCTGTTCCACGCTCCCTCCTTCCTCTTTGTCTCTCCCTCCCAGTGTCCCCGTCCTCCTGACAGACGTGTCCCCGTGTGGAATGATGGACAGTGTGGTAGTAACACAGTGAGCAGGTCTGGTAGCTAGCGCCTGCTGCTACAAAATGTCTCCTCTTTACCTTCAGCTCATTGATTTTACTGCCGGTCCAACAGACCCCC
>OMNW01034712.1:200991-219869 GCA_900303245.1 Selene dorsalis | reverse complement strand
TATAAATAAAGGCCAATACATTAGACCTAAAATGATATCACCATTGTGGGAGTAGAGCATCCAGAGTGTGCTGGACTGTTATAGCAGCCAGACTCCAGTGCTGTAGGCAGTGTGAATTTCTCTGGCAAAGCACAGTGATTGGCACCGGATGGATGAATACAGCCTGAGGCAGTCCAGTGTTGCTGGATATCAATCACTGTTGATAAATAGCCCTCTCCGCTGAAAACAAATGTCCCCTCTTTTACCACTGATTTAGATGAATCAGCCAAAGGACATCAATATCCAATTGCTCTGGCTTTCTCTCCTCTCATCAAAGTACATCTGCTGGTCGTCTTCTAGTGGCAAAACAAATGTCCTCTGAAATGCTGGCGCACTTAAAATTTAATTTCCCAACTAGACTAGTCACCTGTGTGAAATATCTCTGTGAAGACAATCTGTTAGTTTTTTGCATGTGCTGTGCAATGCTATATTAATTTCTTTTGACTTTATTACTGCCTTTGACTATTACTGCCCTCTCTCTTGCTATCATTCACACTCTGAGGTGCTTCTTCACATGCAGTACAAAGGCTGTCAGGGTGAAATCTAAATAGGTAATTATCTGACTTGTGTGAGGCAGGGAGGGAGAGAGGGGCCGCCAGCAGGTCCTCGTGACCGGCCTAAAATCAAGCCTACCTCTCAGCACAGGAATATTAATTGCAGTTCCACCTCGTGTCTGGGTTTTATTAGATCCCCTTGTTTTCCAAAACAAGGAAAATGAGGGCAGCTTTTTCCCTTCTCACATTTACCCATTGATTGTTTACTTAACAGGTTAGCATTTGAGGGGGTCTGTCAGGCATCAGTAATTAAGTTGTAAAACTGACAATGAATGCTGATTTTTTTTTTCTTATGCTAGTCATCTTTCTGTGAGTGTCAGAAACAGAGAGAGATTGGTCGTCCTATACTTATCCTTGCCTCTCACTAACTGAACAGGAGCCTGTTTCTGGTGGCTTACTGCCCCCAATAGGCCATCACAGTAAAAACTAAACCATGAATGAGAATGGACTCGTGCTATTGCCCAGCTCATTCTGTATTTGATATTGGCAGTTAGCAAACAAGTTCTGGGATTTGGAACAAATTAAAGCAAAGCCTGAAAACAGACCCTGGTCAGTGTTATAACTCATTAAAACGTAAATATGCTCAATAAAAGTAGTTTCTGTTGTATGTGGGATATGCATAAAAGCTAATAACTTGCTGATGACCGTATACTATTTAATTCATACTCATCTGATTTGCTTCTATAAAAAAAGAAACTCCAATTAAACAGGTGAAAAGTCACTTATACTATGTGACTAGGCTTATTTGGCACAATTTAATCCATGATTGTCTAATACACTTTATGCATAAAATATGAATAAATCTAAATATTAAATGTAATCTAACAACAACAGAGCTTTTGACATCACAGATTTAATGACTTATGCCAACTGTCACAGACCTCACATGCTCTGGCACCAATCAGCCGAGCCAACGGATGTGACGCTGCACAGCTGTAGCGTGTGTCCGATTGCCCATCAGCACGAGCCGAATACACACTGGTGATTTTCTCACTCGTACAAGTCATGATGAAATGTCTGTAAAAGGCCCGTTGAACCTTTACAGCCATTAATGTCTCACTCAAGACATTTGAAAACAGCAGCTACCCTCATTTATCCACTATTTATTTTAGTTGTGAGCTGTACAGTATTTCCATTACTTTGCATTCCCACAAATATTAATAGTAGCCCCGGGGCGAGTGTGTAAGAAGTGCATAAAACCACAAACAGCTCAACAGGTATGATGGGAGCATGTTGCCATAAGAAATCATTCAGATGTTATTGTGTTATGCTGCACATGGACATTTCAAACACGTCCTTATTGATCACATATCTATTTTCTCTCACAGTTGGTGTCTGTCAGGTTTGCCCGAGGTCATACCACCTGACCTCCCGTCTCAGTGTGGTCTGGAGCCTCTCCGCTGACTGGTAACAAATGATTATCCTCCTGGCTGCTCTCTGCAGCCCCACTGAAATAGCCCACGGTGGCCGGCTCCCGCTCCCATACAGCTAAAATGGAGGGAGGGGGGGGCTGTAGATGGATTCCCTCTGTCACTCTCCACTCGAGCATGCCAGACTCTATTTGAAGAGATGAGCCATGTTTGAGTCCACATCTCTAATTAGCCACACAGGCCTTTGCCTTGTTCAGAGAGCTATTATACTGCCTAATAACAGCCGGCGCCGAGTCCTGAAAGGAAATAACTAACACTCTCAATTTGGAGATGCCATTGCAAGAAGTCCAAAACAAATGAGAGCACAGAATTGCATTTTGTAGGGATTTGCAAGTATGCAAATAGCATTATAAGGGGATGCGGTATGTGTGCATAAGCTAGAGAGTCGCGTAACAATGAGAGAAATGCCAAAGAAGTGGGTCTCAGATGATTAAGAGCTGCCTCTTTCCCCAGGCGTATTTGTCTCTAGAGACACATCATCTTCCTGATAGTTTCTAGGCTGAGCTTCGGCCCTGCGACAGATGACAGAGAGAGAAGCCCAGCTACTCCTCCTTTGTCTGGTTCAGGAGGGCAGACTGCTGCATCTAGCTTTATTTATCTTACAATGACTCTATCTCTAGGCGCTGGTGTTTGACTTCACAGCTGAATGATTGAGAGGGTGTAGAACTGATCTGATCTCCACACACTTCCTCCCTGTCTGTTGTAAAATTTTTTCATGCCGACTCTTAAAATTCATGAAGCCTCCTTCAATTAGTTCCAAAACAGGTATTTTTTCTTCACTTGCCAGCTCTCATAGAACATGCCGCTAATCACATTTGATCTGGTCTTGCGTTTCAGTTCCTATTCTATTAAAAGATACCTCTGTGTAATCAAGAAGCCTCTGTGTATTTCTGTCTTTCATTTCTTTTCTCTTCAACAGACAAAAACATGATCCTTCATTTCCTAATTAACTAACAAAGAGGCTTGTGAAAGAGAGCAAATAAAATACGGCATAGATTGTCTTCTCAGTAGAGGCAATTAGCAGCTTTTCTTTGCCGGCAGGTAACATCACAGGTTGCCTAAATAGTTGTTTCTCATTGCTACCCCGGTGTCTTTTCTTTGTTTCCTCCTTACCTCCTATGGAGACTGACCTATATGGTGAAGAAATGTCAAGCGTAAGGCGGAGAACAGATGAGAGAAACAGCACAGAGGAGACAAAAGCAGACCAAAGCCTACACTCAGATTCACTCATGCAGGAAATGGAAAGAAAAAATAAGATCCACTCTTTGTCTCTATGCTTCCCTGGAGAGGTCACCTCTCTCACAGTTTCACAGTGAAAGCGGTGAGATGCACAGACACTGGCATATATATTTTGTGATTCTTAACAAGATCAAAGCCTAATTACAAGGAGTCAGGATATTTAGAGCTGTGCTTGTTCAGTGGCACAGTTGTGAATCACAAAATCCAGGACTGTTATTTGATGACTTGTGTAGAGGCCCAGCTGTACAACCCCAGGCTGGAGATGTAGGAGGCAAAGGCTTGGGCTTTGTTTTCATGCTGCTCTCTTTGTTTTTGATTCAACTATCACATGGTGAGTTCAGTGGGCACCGGCCACGACAACAGTTGAAGGAAATACCAGCAGCCACAAACTGTGACAACTTATTAGATTGCTTGGCATGGTTTAAGACTCGAAACGCTGCACCAGTGTTTGGTATTTTTACCATTTTTGCATATAGGCTTTAAAGCAGGATTTGGCTCCAATGCATCCATTACAATGCTAACACACCCCTTCAGAAAAAGATAATAAAAAAGTACACAGCACAATGTGTGAAGTTTCATACCTAAGACTCCTCTTGTTTGCCTCAGTGATTAAGAGCCAGGGAAATTGTTCTGTTCCTTTAGAAGCCTTAAATCGCTCATCTGTTGTTGGGACTTTGGTTTGCTCTACTCGATATCTGCAGTAAGTAGAGCGTAAGAGCTACCATTAACATAAAAGTTGACAGTCCTGCCACTGAGCTTTTGCTGTTTATTTTAGAGTGTCAATCAAACAGCATGAGCAACTTCTCAGGAGATATGCTGAGGTAACAATTTATGAAGGCTGGCAACTCCATTGATAAGATGTGCAAACGGAAGGATGCCAAGAAAACAAGACGCCACTTGCACCTAAAAATATATACGATTGCCACTGGAGATACTACACCAGAAAATGTTTGACATTTCTGTCATGTATTGACATATCACGTCTCAGGTGGACCCCCTTTTTCCTCTTTCACCCTTTAGCAGCTCTGGAATCCTTGGGGTATTTCATCATACCATGGTAGTATTTCTATTTCTTTTTGTCCTGCTAACAAGACGTGATGAAGATGACATTATTGTAAGCATTTTCATTTGGCTTGATGGGGTCTGAGAGAACTGACACTGAGCCTCTGGGATGTGGCGTTCTGTTTTTACTCTTTGAAGATCTGGCTTTGATAACAGACACACATGCTGGCACTTATCCACGGCAAATATGGGCTTAACACTAAAAATGTAGACCACATCTAGGTTAGCCCCTGGCCAAAGCACACTGTGCATACACAAAGTCTCAAAGAGATTTATAACTACTTATACTGCTGTCTCAATCATAGAAGCAAATACCTGTGGCTCTGTTCTTGATATAGAAATAATGATTTTTTAGTTAAGTTTCAATACAATCAGCTGAAAACCACTTACCCCTAAATCCCAGTGACTAATTCAGTTTTTGTTTACAGTTTCAACAAAAACTGAATTGAGTACAACTTTTGCAGCATGAGCATGAATAATACTCTAGCAAATATCTCTCTCTAAAGTTCACGCTTTTAGTCTTACAAAACATGACATTGGTTTCCTAAGCAACTGTCATTAGAATCCTCAGGTATCTATAAAACCTTTTATATCTGCCACTGACTTTGACATTTCTGGTGTCACTCTGAAATGACAAATATACTGCCTGTGCCTTTTTTTCACACGACAGATTAAACTTTTCTGTTAAAGCTTTTCTTTGAATCCAACATAAATATCACACATCAGACTTCTGTGTTTGCTTCAACACTTTCAAAAGGACTGATCTTTCCCTCTCTTTTCAGCAGTTAATGTTAGATTTTTTTTGCCCGCCATCGACAAACCACAGTCATTCAGTATGCGCTTTACATTGGTGACACATGCTGAGAGTCCCTGTACTGAGCAAATAATTAATCCCTATGGGGTGTGATGGCTGACAACACTAACGATGCTAACTGAGCAGTCAGTTCCCAATGAGGACAGAGTGGCTGCCACCTTTTTACATAGTGCTCCACCTGTTTGGTGTGGCCACTCCGAGCGAAAGGCTCAGAACCTTTCAGAGATATGTTGGTGTCATCACATGGCTCCTTTTCAGGCAACTGTCTGTCCGGACCTTCATCATATATAAGGGGAAACTAGCATTAAAGAGAAGAAAAATCCCATTTGTAGGAGAACATCAGCTGACATCGAATGGCACTCCCCAGTGTCCTTGCAAAGAATAAGAGCCCGTCCACATAGATATGGGTTTCAATGAATCTGTATATGTTTATTAACGTTTTGGCATTCGTCCAGACGGGCAAAATCTCAAACTGTTACCCCAGCATTTTCGTGTAGACACCCAAAACGGATCTTATGTGAAATGATGATGTCATACCCCCCACCGTTTTAACCTGTAACCTGAGCCACACCGCTAGATACAGTCTATGCACATAACGCAACAACAACAACAACGGCCGACTACTGTCAGGTCCCTTGGACACTGCAGCTGAATCACGCCCATTAAATCATCATATTTTCACTGACATGACTCCCAGTCAACATTTAGTTGAATATACCGTTTAGGGTTTGAATGCAGCAGGGAGCTTTCCTTCTTCTCTGTTTTTGGCGTTTGTGTGGCAGCGTTACAGCGCGACACAAGCTCCACACAGGCCTGGCATATGTACTACAGTGTTTTGAGTCGTTCTCGGTGGATCCATGTGTATGCAGATATTTCTTGAAATGATTCCGTGTTAACAGATTTTTTTTCTTTCCCCAAAACGAACAAGAAAAAGATAGTTTTGGGTGAAGCTCTGTTTCAATATGGACAAGCCCTAACGCTATATGGACACACCCTTAAAGGTGTGTTAATTCAACATTTTCTGAGATGTTGTTGTTCTGTGATATTGATCCTGATGGGGTGGAAAAACTATTGCATTATGCTACACCTCACTCTGATTGGGTGTAACTACATTAGGCTAGAAATCTATAGTATTTTGGCTTTCGTCCGCTGAGACTTAAAGGAAGTGAGTAAGTAAAGTAAGTAAGTGACATCATTTCAGAGACTTCATTGTGCCAGAGGTCCAGAAGCAGTTTCACGGTTTCAAACAAGGTCTAATTAAGGCACAAAAATACAACATAACAATAGTGTGAAAAAATATTTTTGAGAATTGGGACAATAAGATTAGAAAATGTAGCCGACATACTGAAAACATAATTTTGTGCCCAAACTTACAACTTCACTTGACATTTTTTTTTACATTTGCCTGTGCATGAAGTTTGACTCGTGACCTCTAAATGTCCATTTAGCAGAGAAAGCAAGGTCATGGCCAGTGCAACCCCATGTGTCTATCGACCTGCTGCCACTGTATGTACTGAGCAGTGTACAGGGACTGCGACGTCTCAAGAGGTAATTTGTCACATTCATAAGTAACTGACTTAAACCCCACTGTGGCTAAATGTTTCAACCAGCATCTGTTGGAGAAATTTCTCAAAGTGTCAGGCTATAATTGCACCTAAAGCATCAAGGTGGACACTTGAGGTCAACTGTGAAGCAGGTGAAAGTAACCACTTTACCAAGAGCCACTTACTAAGTCACACTAGCAATACCTATTACTCCTGCTTTCAGAAAAATAGCATGAAATTCTGGCCTTATTCACTTTCATTTAAGCATTATATATAAAGTTTAATACCAGCAGACTTCCTGGGTGTCTCATTAATTCTTGATGTAGATGATTTTTAGTTTAGCTTAGCATCTTACCTAAATCTGAAAAATATGCCAGATAACCCTTCATATGTGTTGGGTGCACAGTGTTAACTCATTTACTTAAAGGAGTCACATTCTGAATGAAATGATCCCTGATCTTTAGTGAGCCCCAACAACAAAACACATAAGAGATAACAAACAGACATTGGAGGAAACAACTTCTAAATCCATAAATGCTCCAAAAAATATCCAAACAGGAGGAACTCATGAAGCAGTGAATTCTTGCAGTGTAAGTCACCACATTTTGTCTAAATACAGTAAAAACAAATCTGTCTGTAGTGATCACGGTTGCTGTGACCAACTGTAGTGAAAGTGCTGTCTGGCTAAGTAACTTGTTCATCTGCTTTTAGGGTTTATATTGGATCTCTTCGTACGTGACACAATGTGAGGTGAAAAAATTAAACTGGAACAGCATACTGCTGTCATATGCTTAGGCTCTCTTCTGATTTATTTGCGCAAGGCTTTCGGACTGTGTGAAACAACAGGTAACAACCATCCCTGCCTGCTCTCAAAACATAAGTTCATTGCGTGTGTGTGTTCACCATTGTGGCTCAGTGAAGGATTTTCTCCTGTTCCTGTGCTGCTCCTGTTCTGGGACTATAACAGTGCATTATTATCGTCCTTGCTCTCTCACAGCAGCAGATATGTTACGTGAGTGGAGTATAATGCTTGACTCTGACCATTCAGTCTTGTTGTGAAGCAGAATTGCACTACAATTTATGTTGTTATATTTAAATGAGCAAAGCTGCCTGTTAACTGCATCATAGTCATGCAGTTCATATTCAAGTGTCAAGTAGATGGTTATTTGATTTTGAAATAAAAGGACAAAAAAAGTGGTCATAGCAGATTAATCATCTGCTATTAACTCACTAAACATTGAAATCTATATTTAGATTAGATAAAAAGGTGGGTTTTCAAAAGGTGATTTCTCTTCCTGAAAACATCTGTTTACCAGCTCCCAGCCAAGCTGTTGATGTTAGCAAGAACACTGCTTCCAATTGCCTGTCCTCTGGGATTTTGGCTAAACTGATAATTGCACTGTACTTTCTGTACTGTTAAAAAAATCATCTTTACTTAAGAATCCATTTACAGAAAAATCTTGGGGTGAATAGAGGGGGAAGATAAAACTATCCAATCTGTAATATATACCAAAAAATGAAGCTATATATAACCTAAATATGGTTGTGTATCTCTACATAAAGAACCCCAAATCAACAAAGGCCGTGTTGTAATATTCCAAGAAATAACATATTCATTATGGATTGAGCTTTACTTTCAAATAAAGAGAGAGTAATAAATATTACATTTTGTGATATTTTACATCTGAGACCAAATTTTATTCCCCATACAAGAAATTCATGAAAAATGCATAGACAACAAATCCAGCAGTATATTACCAAAAGGTTTAATGATACAAGACTGTTCTCAAGCGAACGCTGACCAGCCAGTGATCTTGGGAGCCAGACTCTAACGCAGATGCTCCTCACATCTCCAGTACCATCCATCTCCTGTGTCAGAGCAGGTTTCAAAGCAGTCATTTCCTGGATAAACTGCACACATGTCTGAAATCGGAATGATAGTCTCTTGTCTTAAAAATGAATAGTAAAATAACTTAATAAATACTTAGATTTGCTGCATAAAGCACTTTGCACATACATGTAATGTTACTGCTTATCTAATTTGAGACCATCACCCCAAGGATCTTGGAGCAAATTGGTGTGGCAACTCCAGACCATGTGGTGTTTTGAAGGGGCTTGACTGGGACTGCAGACAAGAAGAGAGAGAGTAGTGGTGAGGTCAAGGCGAGTCAAGGCGAGTGCATGGAGAGAATGTCTATCAGTGATGGTGGCATATACTCTACAACATGGAAAGGAGGTGAAGATGAGAAAAACAAATATTAAATTGGATATTGCTAATCAGCTTTCCTAAATTTCACAGAGCCAATATAGTTTTCTTCTGTTTGCTAATGTTTCTTGTGGCTAATCCCAACTAGTTAATTAACAAAGAGATACCTCTGTCACATTAGTGTCCAACAGATCTTTAGCTTACTTTGAAAGATGCTGTTAGTGTGATGTTAGCATGGTAGCTGAGGGAAACTGTAGCATCATTTTGCCATCTTCCTTCTTCCGCATCATATCCAAACAGCATTCAAAGGGTTACAGTTGGCAGGGAAGGCCTAAAACATATGTTTGCTGACATTGTGTATTTATTTGGATTGATGCATAATTAAAAGGAAACACTGCCACTTAGCAGTGCTTCAGAAGGAGCACTGAAGGCAGGTCTGCATTTGTTTTGTTTCTGAATGAACTATTGAAGCACTTCTCCAGAATTCCTCATGTGCTTTTGTCATGTTCATGGCAAGTCGTCATATTTGCTCAGTAAAACCTTCCTGGATTTGCTGAAATGACTCACTTGTAAATGGATGGACTTGATAAATGGACTTGTACTATAAAGACCTTTTCTTACTTGACTCATCACTTAAAGCACTGCACAATACCACATTCAAACATTGATACATCACACCCACACACCGATTGCACACCCATCAAAGACAGAGTGGGGTTCAGTATATTGCCCAAGGACACTTCAACACGTAGCTTGGATTAGCCTGGGATCCAGCCATCAACATTCTCATTAGTGGACAACCTACTCTGCTTCCCCCGGCAGTCATAGCAGGACTCACCTATGCCAGTCCAAACTATAAGCCTTTTCAAAGAGAATAGTTTGAAGCCTGAACTTGTGTGTTGAAAGGGTATCTGCCTCCTGAACCTAGACTAGAAGCTGGGTTCCACAGAAGAAGTGCTTGATAGTTGAAAGCTCTGCCTCTGATTCTTCCTTGTTCCTGTCGGTAATCACACTCCAGAGTGTTGAATCAGCAAGAGGCTTTTTTGAACATTCTGATAATTATATATATATATATATTCCACAGAATATATATATGGGATATATATGTGTGTGTGTGTGTGTGCGTGTGACCTAAAGGTAACAAATGCATGGACTGGTTTTCAGCATTATTATTATTACTAAGGCAGGATGTTTCACAATAGTACGCAGACAGAAGCAGGCTGTGCTAGGGGCTAGGCTTTTATGTTACGCAATAGACAAGTCCTGGCCAAAAATTATCCACAGATTTCTGACAGTAGCACTGAAATACAAGGTAATGCCATACAGAGTAACTATATTATCAGATGATGTAGTTCTGAGGTGTGCAGGGTCATCTCTCCCCCCAGCAAAATTGCTGGACATCCAGAGTTTGACCATCTGCCTTCTTAACTGAGTAAAGCTGGTTGTCATCTGCACAACAACAGAATAACTGATGGTGCTCTGAATAACCACATAACAGGTTTGGTTATTGAGATATAAAGACAGGGTTGGACATGTTAATAACTCTGTAATAGGTTAACACATCTACATTAAGAGCAGGCAAGTAGGGGTTTGATTCCTGTCTGTGCCAAGCCCTTTTTGCATGATGGAAGTTTCTGGCTGTTGTCCCAGAAGGACATCTAAGGCCTGATCCACTAGGATCCCAGATAAGGGGGCGCTAAATTATGTGCTCCTGGTGAAGTTTGTGTGCTTGGTTAATGCACGCAAAAGAGATGATCTACTAGAGTAACCTGCTAAATGACAACACGCACAAACCGCAGTATTTAAATGAGGGTTTTGTGTGTGGTAATCATTTCCGCCATGGAGTGTGTGGACGGAGAGCTGGAGGGCCACAAATGCAGAATGAAATTTGATCTGATGCATTAATAGAGAGAGGCAAAAAAAAAACAACATACTGTTGAGCTTCAGCAGAAGAAACGTGGGAGATTGTCTGTGAGAAAGTAAACGTGGCTGGTAAAGCAAGAAGAGAACAGATGAGCTGAGGAGAAGATGAGGAGATAAAAACCAAAGAACAAAAGAAAATTTGGTTTATCATAAAAGCTCCGCAGCAGGTGCAGCACCGTCTTAGCTGAGCGGGTAACTGGGATACCTGCTGTCAGGACCGGGGACGGCTGCAGCGAAGAGTGTAGCCTCTGCATATGGGGCGCCTGTTCAACCCACTGAGCTATACGGCCCCCCGACATACTAAATATTTTTCTGTATTACCATAGTTACTGCACAGACACTGAATGGGAATCATATCAATCTACCGCTAGCTCTCAGCAAGCAAATAATTATGTATTTCCCAACTGAAAACAAAAAAGCCATCTTTGCCTGTCAATTTGCCAGATCATTTTCTCCCTCTCTTGTTTACTTCCTCTGCTGTCATAGGATACTTGCAAACCTACATTGAGCCTTTCTCTTTCTTTCTTTTGTTTTTCACAAATCACCACAGAAATGTTATTGTTACCTTTAGCTAGGTAATGTCCACAAACTGAAGAAATGTCTGAGTATAAAACATTTAGGAAGGAGGGAATTCTGACCAAGACACTGTTTATGAACTACTGTAGTAAAGGTACTAGAACTGGATAACACCATCAAAACAACAACCTCTACTTCAGAACTACCTCAGGAGTTTTCTTCACTCTCTGGCCTCTGTATAAAGACATTTAATGATTATCTGCAGATTAAATGCACAGACATGGAGTTACCTTTGGTACTGAAGAGAGTGACATGAACAGTGAATATAGGTATTTCCTGTCTCTCCCCTTTACTGTCAACTGTCCAATAAAGACAAAAAAAAGTAGTTTTCAGTATTCAAGAAAAATTTTGAGTAAAAAACTTAAGTCTGTTTCCATAACTTTATTTATAAAGCACATAATAGTGTTACAAAATGATGTACAAATGTAAAAAAAAAAAAAAAAAACAACAACAATGGAGGACAGGCAGCCATAAGCTGTAAATGTAGCATCCACTGTGTCACCTGCAGGTTTCTGAAGAGTGGTTTTGAAGCTCAGAAGAGGCTGTTCTGCTGTCACCATCTCAATAGTAACAGAGTCAGCTGAATTTCCCAGCTAATAGGCAAAAGATGGGCAAAGAGCAGCAGCATGTGTGAAGCTGGTTTGTGGTAAGAATACACTCACCCAATTGTTAAAAAAAATAGTTGTAGTTACTAAAACCAATTTCGGTAGCAGGCTGTAAACAGGTTTATAGTTGCTGTAAAGTTAGGAAATTTAACATGGGAGTCTATGGGGTCCACTCACTTTTGGAGGGAGCCTGAAGGGGCCTTTCCAAGAACTGCAGTTTTTGGTATTTGTTAGAAACCACAGGCAACAGCATTGAAATAAAGAAGTAAAATGTTGGTAGTGCAACAGCTCAGCATACCTGCTTTCTTTGGGTAGGAGACCTCTAATAGCAATGTTTTTTTTTGACAAGACAAGGAGTTTTGCTTAAGGATTTTAGGCACCATGTTTAATCACAAGAGGAGAGTGGCTTTCAACATCTGATATGTTTAAGAAAGTGCCAATTCAAATAGAGCTTGAAAACCCTTTTAAGTATGTCACAATCATTCTTATACGCAAGTACTGTAACCAGTGTGGTTACAATAACTGTAATCAGTTAGGAGTCTAGCAGCATTATATTGTATGAGCTGCAGGGAGCTAAGTGATTCTATGGAGAGACGTGTACAGGGGGTTGCAGTAAACAAGATGTGATGAGATGAAACAAGCTTCTCCAGATCAGTGAACAACACAGATGATTTGATTGTGACAATATTCTGTAGCTGGTAAAAACATAATTGGACATCCCTTTTTTTTGGAGGTCAAGTTTGAAATCAGAGTCAAATATTAGACCAAGATTTCTGCAAGTGGATGAAAGAGGTTGGTATTAGTCTGAGTCGTGAAATGAAAATGACCTTGTGATGTGGTGTCAGTGAGCTGGAGAAAGTCAGACATCCACCTTTTGATGTCTCTTTAGCACTTATGCAGGGTTTGTAGACTGGTTTTGTCATGTAAGACTGTGTCATCGTCTTCAGCAATGATCAGCAAGTCATTAACTCTGCCCATTCTCCATGACACTGTGAAAACAAACTGCTAAATGAAAAGCCAAGGGAATATTGATATTCAGTTTGGTTTAGAGAATCAGTAATAGCTTAAGTCCCAATTCATGAAGCACAGGAAATGAATACAGGGAGTTATGACCACTGTGGTTATATTTTGCCCTAAGGGAAGTGCAACCATTTCCAAACAGATAAATTAATTAATGACAATTTCCTGTGTAGTATACACAAATGAGATAAAAGAGAAAATATTTGAATTGTTAACTTTGTAGTGTTGCAACAGAAGGATTAAGTCTTGTTTCAACAGCTCAGACTGTTGTATGGGAACATGTCTTGATCTGAATGACTGTATCAACATCCAGATGGTTTAACAGAACCAGTGGGAATTCCTATGTTTACATCTTTAATGTTGGCATTGGAGAAACAATATGTTTTTGGTATTTTTGTTCCTGATCGTTTTTGGATGGAGTGGCAATATCAAGGACCCAGCTGCAGTACTAATATCCATCTGCCAGGGGGCCGAGACCAGATGCTGGTAATAAACCCTGGTAGGAGTTGGATTGGTCAGAAGCACATGAGCCTCCCTTGACAATGCAGTGTGACAACCTGGCTCAGGACAAAGGAGGGGTGACCATTTAATGTAACTAAATATGAGTTAAATTTACATAAGTAACATTGGGGAATCAATGTGTAACTGGCTGACCCTTTGTCTAAAAAGTACAGCCAAGCCAGGTGACAATCACACTGCCCACCAGGCTCCTGCAGGGACAGACCTGCCCAGAGTGGTGCAACCAAATTCTCTTGGTGTCTGAAGCAAGTATGAATCAGTGTTTGCAGTCTGGTTCAGTTTTGATATCAAAAATACATCCTACTAGGAGTAAAGCCATTGGAACTCAACAAAAGCTGGGTGAAGAGTGTCAGTGATGAAGTTGGACACTTTACCAGACTTCACCAGGGGACTATTGCACAAAAAGTGGAATTAAGATATTCAGGATAACTGAAAAAGCCAGGCTTGACAAAGCCTCATCGGTGAATCCTGGCTCAGTCTGTTGCACATCTGCTGAGCCAGGATGACTGGGCGCAGATTTGTCAAACTAGGTGCAAGTGATTCAGATGAGAGCACGTCCATGGCTTTCTTAAACAGACCACAGTATCAATCACTGACTCACTGATGAAGATGCGGAAAAGACACACGCTGCAGCAAACTTTTCACTGAGCAAGCAGCTGCTCCTGCCGAAAGACCACGAGGTGGTGATCGTTCAATTTCGGAAATACGGCCACTGTCACAGAGAAAAACCCTGACGGTCGAGAGCCAATCAAGTCAATGTGTGAGTTAAAAAACACACACTTTCTAACAGTGACAGGTAATAACGGCAATTCATTGAGTCGCTTCACTTTTTTTCAAATAAACGGTTGTACACGGTTGAGTTGAATATTGTAAAACAGATACGGTCTAAAAATAGCTTCATTATCACAGTTAATTGCTAATCATACAGAAGAAATATGACTGAAGAGGAATTAAACACTTTAAACATAAAAACCGTGACTCTACTGTAACACGTCTTTATTATCTGTGATGTATGTTACCACAGTGATAAAGGTGTGTGACAAACATTTTAGTGCAACATAAATCAAATGTTCCTGCAGTGATTTCTGACAGTTCTGATCAAACTGAAAACTAAACATGATGAAGCCCAAGTTTAAAAAAGATGAAAAATAAATAAATAAATAATAGAACTACTTCTCTCAAGTGTCTGACAGTCACCAACCTAGCTAAGAAACCTTCTCACAATAATATCCACTAGACACTTATCAAATATTATATTTTTCCACAATAAACTCAATAAAATTTGATTTCTAAAAAAAAAAGAAGAAGAAGAAGAAGAAAAAAAATTTTGAGATCAGATAACCTGTTTCGTCTCACACAGTTAGAGCATTTTGGCCAATATTAAATTTCACTGCGGGACAAAAGCCTGGGATTATTAGCACTGGGATCTGATTTCAGGTCTTCAATCCCTTAAACTGTTTATCTTGAGTCATAGGATAAACTGAATTCAAACTGACATCAAAGCTTTTTCAACACAGGACGATGTTCATAAACCTGCTGCTGCAGTGGCAGGGAGACAGGTGTGCGCTGTTGTGCCAAATCAGCCCGGCTGATTATCCTCCTGCAAGACACCATCGGAGGCAGCAGCCCTGCGACAAGCGACGGGATTTGTGAATGATACAATTAAGGTCTCAACAGGGAATCTGCATGTGACACACACAGATAGGATTGTGGCTGAATCCCCTCATATACAGGTATTATGCTCAAACTGTGAAGTGGAAAGCTCACCTTGAGTTACATCACACTACTTCGCGTCATCAGTTGATTTGTCTCTGTTTCGGATGACGGGGAGTCTGAATGCTTGGTTACTGACAATTACCTACAGCAGTCACTGTACCAAACCAATTATCACATGCAAATGAATAAAACTGGTGTAGGATTATCTTTGGAATAAAACATTGGAGAATGACAGGACTAAATGAGAGCGACACTGACACTTCAAGTTCAAATGATACTTCTCATTAGATATTCGATATGCAAAAAAACAGCAAACGAGTCTAATATGCCACAGTTAAGGTAGAGAGTCTTGTACCAGATTCTTTCAACACCTTTCTTTGACTTTCCTGTTTCTTGCACATAGGGCTTCTATTCTTTAACAACTGAAAAATATTAAAAAATAACAGTCAGTAACTCTTGCTCATTCAGCCCAGCAGCTCATGGATGCTTTCTGTCCTCGTTTAATTCTGATCCTTGAGATACACTGAATAATAGGGGTGTACATATATTTTTTAATAGTGATATGATACGTGTCATGATACATGTTTGGAGATACGATACAGATACAATACTTTTTAGCCAAAATTTAAATCTGTGAGACGATGGTGCAGGTCAGGATTCCTTGCAAGTTTTTCTTGTGAGGGGAGAAACTAATTATGGCTATAAAGTAGATAAATAGTAAACAAAACAATTACAGTGCCATAACAATATTGTTTGACCACAAAACAGTGCAACTTTTCAAAAAATCCACCTTGGTTCCTTTTTTTGGGCTGTGCCAGTGTAATGCAATAATTTCTGGAGTGTCTCTTTAAATACATGCAAGACATACATAACATGTAAGACTACGATTAATCACTAATTTTGCTTTTCACAATAAAACAAACTTTAGATTATGTATAGTGGTCATACCTCCTGCTTCAGCATATTGTAATATAGTGATATGATTAGATCATGTCATTAAAAAAGGTGGTGCAATGAGCAACTTTAATCTATCCTCAGTTTATCGAGATTCAGTTGATTGAGCATCTGATTTAGGTCGGGGCCAGAACAACGATTGTCATGCTAAATACAAGCTCATATTTCTTGTTACTGATACAAAAGACTATTTACATCGCAACCACATCCAATCTAAAGCATGTGAAAACACAGCACAACAGTAAACACTGGCTATTAAGTGTTTCTGGCTTGGTTCAAGAGCATCAGTTACTCTCACATTACCAGCTCACACAAGTAGATAAGTGTATGCCACTCTGCATAAAAACTGGGAGCAAACTAGATTTGCTTTCACAGAAAGACTTTTTGATTGCTCCATCATCCCACCTTACACTTCTTTTCATGTCCTCAACTCATTCAGTTGCTTTGTGTGTCTCTCATAATGGCCATCCCTCCGTGGGCCATGGCTCATTCTCTACACACTTCTGTCCTTGCTTCCCCCTGCTTCTCTGTCAATGGATGGACTACACAAAGTAAGGAGACGCCGCTCATCCCCACTGTAATGACCTCCCCAGAGACGCAGCGAAGCCGTTTGTAAATCCTCAGTTGTTTGTCAGGGGACTTTGCTATATTAATAAAGACTCATGACACAGTGCAGTGTGCAGATCAGCCTCTTGTTATCAGTTCACATGTCATCACAGAGATCCCTGTATCCAGATGAAGGGTCATTAGCAGTGGCTGCAAAGGACTCTGCAGCAATGGGTCCCAAAACCCTCTCAAAGACTCGTTCAAGCACTGATAAGGTTTATAATTAACCCCCGTGCACAGACTTCTACCTCACTTGCATCACAGAGGGTTTAATGTATGCACAAGCTGCCAGTGTAGAAAAAGATTTACCTCAGCCTCAAAGTGGTAATTAAAAGTATGATGTGTGAATTTTCAGAAGCTCAGCTACCCCATATTGCTAAAGTGTGTCAACATAAGCAGTAAACACAGTCATTAACCAAGGTATGTCAGCAGTCAAACACAATGAAAATCAAACTGGTGACAATACAAAACATTAATAAAGGCAACTCTTTTTAGAAAAACAAAAGTGACAGTATTGGGGTTAACTCGTTTCCCAGGTTACAGACTTGGACAATTGATCAATCAAAGCCACAGTTTTTTATTGAACATTCTGTGATTGGCCAGAGTGTTGTCACCAGAAGAGTTGCGAGCGCGACGTCCAACACGAGACTCAAACCCACTAATTTTAAAAATACACTGGCAACAGCTGTGGGCAACAGCGCCCGCTGATCTGTACTGAGACTGCTGTTATTCTTTCGTATGAGTTAATGTAATCAAGGTGCAGACAAGTGAGTTTGGAGCTGACGAGAGGATTGAAAAAAGAGAGCGAGACAACGCGAGCTCCAGCGAGCCATCACACTCGCACTCGTGAGTGATTTGTTTGGTTGTTTTGATCAACATAGTTTTTTTTTATGTCCATGTTTATGTTAATGGAGGGGGAAAATATGTGCATTAGAATTAAGAGGTAGAATGTTAAATCAGGAGTACAAAGTAATTACTCTAAATGTTAATGATCTGCAAAAGCCTATCAAAAGAAGCAAGTTGATTAATAAAATGAAACGAGAAAAACAGCATATCATTATTTGGCAGGAGACTCACCTTAGTGCAGGACAAGTTTAAACACTTAGGCTTTAAAAATGCATATTACTCATTTTACAAATGTGGACAAAGGAGATGAGTTATAATATTAATCTCTAACAAAATTACATTCCAGATCTCAAAGCAGATACTGAGGGGAGATACATTCTCGTAAAAGGTTACATTGATCACAAACAGGTAACGTTATTAAATGTGTATAGACCCCCAGGTAATGATAAAACATTTATGAAGAAAATATTTGATTTGATTGCTGAAGAGACTGCTGGGGTCCTTATTTGGGATGCAGACTGGAATATACAATTACAACCCGCCCTTGACTACACCAATGTAGGAAAGAGAATTAATCCTGAGACAGTCACTATTAACAAACTTCTCCTTGAAGCAGGTATGATGGATATATGGAATTAAACCCAACAGCAAGGCAGTTTACCTTTTTCTCCCACCCTCATAATGTACATTCAAGAATCAACTTCTTTTTCATGTTTAATTCAGAAAGACAGAGAATTTTAAAGTGTCAAATAGGAGGCAGAGATGTCACTGAAGGTAAAAACACCACTTGGAGGCTTAACACAAGCTTATTAAATGATCCTTTGTGCAATCAATGCATTCAAAAGGAATTAAAAGAATATTTAGAATAAAATGATATTGATATAGTGTCTCCAGGTACTGTATGGGATGCTGCCAAGGCAGTAATAAGGGGAAAACTTATATTGTGGTCAATTAAAACGACGGAGAAACAGAAGCAAGTAACAGACTTGTTACAGGAACTAAAAAAACTAGAAAGGAAAAACATGGAACATGATGATTCCAAATGATTAGATCAGATAAAACTCATTAAACAAAACTTAAACAAAATATATGACAGTCATGAGGAGATGAAAGCTGAGTTTATCAAACAAAGGTTCTCTGATAATGAGCCAAGAGCTAAAAAAGCTGTTAGGCTGGAGGAGAAGAAGGCAACAGGAGGAAAGGTCCATCCATAAAATCAAGGACA
>OMNW01034712.1:182575-200968 GCA_900303245.1 Selene dorsalis | reverse complement strand
ACACAATCTGGAAGAATATGTCATAAATTAAAAGCTACACAAAACTCCTTTGAAAATTACTATAAAGATTTGTACACAGCCCAAAGGAGCTGATTCTTTAGGCACTATATATTTTCTGAACTCACTGGTTCTACCGTCCATTGGATCAGAACAGACCAAAATAATGATGAATAAAATAACACAAAAAGAGCTGGATGATACCATCTTGGCACTCAAAACAAATAAAATGCCAGGTGAGGATGGATACTCCACAGAACGGTATAAAACATTTAGAGAGTTACTATCGCCAACATTATTGAAATGCTTTAATTTTACACTTGGAGGAGAAACACCAGCTTCCTGGAGACATGCCATCATCTCTGTAATTCCCAAGGTGGGCAAAGATAAAGCTGACTGCGGTTCATACAGACCGATATCAATTTTAAACTCAGACTATACACCTCCATAATCGCAGAAAGATTATAAAATCTTACTCCAGACATAACAGATGAAGACCAGAAGGGGTTCCTTAAAACCCAACAGACACATGATAACGCAAGACTTTACATTTAATGGAGCATATGAGCAAAAATAAAGATAAGTCCATTGTTCTCAGCCTCGATGCCAAAAAGGCTTTTGATTCAGTCAGTTGGGAATACCTACACTTAACAATGCAAAAATCTGGCTTTAATGTTAACGTCATCTTATATCTAACAAAAAACTTGTATCATTCCCCTCAGCCAGAACCAAAATAAACGGTAGTCTGACCAACCCTGTGCTACTTGAAAGAGGCCACTGGCAGGGGTGTCCATTAAGTGCGGCCTTGATATAAAAAACAACAGAGGAACGCAACTCTGATTTAATTAACATTTCGATTGACGCATACAAATCTAAACTAAACCAATTTTGAACCGAAATTGATTACCAGAATCTGCTACCGTTTACAGTCATACAGTGGGTTTTCCACTCTTTATGTTAAATCAAACTGGGAAAAAGAAGCAAAAATAACCATTTCAGAAGATGAATGGCTGGACATTTGTAAAATTCAAATGAGCACTTCAAGCTCCGGTCATCGGAGGGAATTTACATGGAAAAATATTATTTGATTTTTTATCACTCCAAAAATTAAACAACTTCAGAAAGGTCATGGGCGGTGCTGTAGAGAGTGTGCAAAAACTTAGGTGAATCATTTTCATGTTTTTTGGGACTGCCCAATTATACAATCCTACTGCCGTGATGTAGTGGAGGAAATTAAATCGGCAGTAGGCTTTGAGATTGAACACGATTTTTGCACAATATATCTTGGTAATATCTCCCCCAGTATCAAAGTTACAGAAAAATATTTGGTTAAAATAATGTTAGCAGGTGGCTAACAAAAGAGTTCCCATCGAAAGAGGAGTGGATTGGAATTGTGAAAGAAATAATAATAATGACATGGAAAAGCTGACTTTTTCCTTAAACCTGTGCATGGACAAATTTAACACATACTGGAGGAAATGGACAGTTCACCTCGAATAAGTGGGCCCTTATCACAACAGGATGTAATTAATAAGTACCTATGTAACTAATTCTGTTTTGTTTTGTTTTTTGTTTGAGTAAAATGCCCCTTCATGTCCTAATCGATGTGCCCTCTCAATGCTTATGGTAGACTTATATGAGAAGGCTTCCGCTCTGCTTCGATATGGAGAAAAGAATGTGGACAAGTGGAACAAAAAGCACTGAAATGTTCCTAAACCCTGGATCCAGTTCTACCTCTTAAATTACACACATGTCGACATTGTGATTCATCTACCCCCTGCTTATTTCCTCTCTCCCATCTGTGCTTTTTTCTTGCACTTTTCTTTCTTTCTTCCTTTCTTTCTTTCTTTGTATACTGTAAAATAAATGGACGATAAAAATAAAATTTAGGAGAAAGAAAAATAAAAAAAATAAAAGTATCCCTGCTGGAGGCCCATACATTTTAAGTATAATACAAGCCTCCACTGTAGAATGTGCTTTAAAGTTTTCTAAAGGAGAAAAGAGGAAAATCAGCCCTCTAATGACATGCTGTCAGTAATGAACGTCAGTGGCCGGATGCATGCACAGAACCTGAAAATGAAATTGGCACTTTTCAAACAGCAGTCCTGCCAGGTCCAAGCTCTCTCTACCTCTTATTTATTCTGTCACACACTGCCATTATACACAACAGTGACGATTATCAAAATAGATCTGCATCCTTCTGAGGGACCCTGCATGCTGTGCTGTTGATTAAAAAATAAATCCCAGAAAGTCATTGGAATCCATTAGAATCAACTCTGGGCTGTCAACTATGTGACATGTTGTAACCCACGCTGGCAACCACAGATTTACCGGCATCTTTGTCTAATAGCAGTGTCATGACTGTGAGGCCTCATTGTTGCTGCTCAAAGAAACTAACTTGAAGTACTATCTGTTCACCCTGGTTTAATCCTGAGAATAAACCACGCCCCAAACAGCTGCACAGGCTGATTTCCTCTGTGTTTGGAATACACCAGTGCTGTGTAGACTTGTTAGACATGCTAGACATCACTAACTGTATGAAGCTAAGCCAAGGTGAAAAAGTGTCTCACCACAAAAGTAACCACAATCTGAAAGAACTGGCAACAACAGAAACACCGACTACTGCAGAACAGGCAACATCCGGATGATTTAGAGAACAATAAAAGTTTCCTTTGACCTACAGACTCAAAAACACAATGTATCAAGGAATCTGGGAGCATTTGTGCTTGGGTACATGGGCAAATGTTGAATTCTCTGCTTCTCCCTCATGCAGTCACTCAGTCTGACATTCATTATTTGCTGGTCCTAGACCTTCTCTTGTTGTGTTCATGTTGGTTTTATTTTATTTTCTTAGATTTAATGTTCACGTGTACTCATAGAGACAGGGTTTGTTCTGCCAGGTTGTTCTGACACTTTGAGAGCTACTGCCAATGTATATCAATATTCTATAAGTGGCAGTTTCTCTATCAAAGATGTCTCTGAATATAAATGGAATACACAACCAGGTCATTCATAATGGCTACATATACCATCAAGGTTGGCTACTTTGACTGACACAAAATGTTGTTGTTGTTAAAATGTTAACGGTGACCTTTCATTTTTGGTGCCAGCTTTTATGGTCAGGGTTATTCAGATGTTTATATGGTCATTGCTATTAGTTACTTAAAAACACAGAGCAACCAGTCTGCCTGCAAATACATGTTTGCCCTTGTAAAAGCACTGCAGGGTTAAAATAAATAAATAAACAATAACCCAGCATGAGTTTCACCACTCTGTAACTATAGGATAGTACACATTCTGGGCTGGACTGAACACAGCGCAGTGTGTTATTATTCAACCCTTAATTTCAGAAAATCACTATTTCAGAATGGTCTGCCCTGGTGGTGACTGGTACCTATAAGTGTGATGATTGTGTAGTCTATTGTAATACAAGGATGGTTCTAACACCTTTCATTGCAATAAAGTATCTTTAGATTTTTTTATAATTATTTTTTATGCTGAGTGACACAACAAGGCTGAGAGACACTTAAAAACTTTTTTTTTTTTAATGTAGCCAAGTATGAATACCCATGTGATTGTAAATTCATGAGGGCTGAAAGTGTGTGCCAATTTTACATAGGGATAAGACGTCTGGAACTGCTACAGAGACACAGACAGAGAGACAAAGAAATGAAAAACAGAGGGAAGCAGAGGACACAGAACATGTAACAACAGGGATGTTAGAGTAAAGACTGGAAATTATGAATCTAAAAATGACATTTAGTGGCATTTTCGAACAACTTAATGGAAGATCCAGCTGCTGACTTCCTGAACAATAATTTATAGTTACAGTAACATGCCATAATTCCATATAATCTAGCACGAAATGTAGTTTCTCTCTCAGTGGGTAAACAAATGGATTCTGTCAACAACAGCTGCCTCCGTATAAAGCTCCTGGAAGTCAAGCAACGTCTGATGAATCAACAAATGAAAAAAGATAAGAAGAACAGTGTTTGAAGATATATTATAATCACATATAAGAGAACAGGGCTGGGTATCGTTAAGAACCTCACGATTCGATTGGATTCTTTAGGTCACAACTCAATTCCATATCAATTCAATTCAGTATTGATTTAAATGCTTTGATATTCGATATAATGTTTTCCATTGATTAAACAGACTATGGAGGCCCGCCACAGTCTCTCACAGAAAAAAATCAATGTTTTTTTAACAGAGTTTCACCATCTCTCACCTCTGTCAGTCAGCCCCTCCTCCTGCTGGAGAACAGAGTTGGGTACCCGCGGGTGTGCGGCGCAGCGGCCAGGGTGAGACTAACTGTGCTGCGCTGGGAGTTTACAGGATCTGAAAGAGCGGTGCGTAGGACAATGGCTTTCCACCTCCGCAGCTTCGACAGTGTTTCCGCAGCACATCGCCCTTTGATCTTCGAGCGAGGTCGCGGGTGAGGCGCTTCCAGTTACTGGTGGCAGGGACAGAGAGGCGTCCGGCAGGGGACAGCTGACCCCAAACAAGGGTAGAACATGGAAGGTAAAGGCAAAGCTAGCTTGAATCGATTCAGAGGATTTTCTGATTCAATACTGAATTGGGAAGATATATATTGCAATGCGATGATGAATTGATATTTGTGCACAGCCATGGAAAAAGCAGGAACAAGTCTCCCGAGGGGCGTTTTCGTCGCAGGCCTCTTGGTGGATGTAGTCATCTCAGACTACTTTTTACAAAAATATCTGAATCATTAAAGAAATGTAGCATCGTTGGCTCATTAGCTTTAAGTGTCTGAAGAGTAACTTTACAAACTGTGGTTTGATGGATTGCTTTACAAATATGACTGTGTAGCTGCTGTCAAACTGTTAATTAATGGCATTTCACAGTCACTGTTATCATGCTGGAGGATGTCACCACAACACTGTGCTGCTGTGCTAATATTTAGTCAGTGCCTGATTGTATAGATACAATCGCAAACTCCATGGCGCTCCGACGCTCATATCACCTGTAGACTGACAGCTGATCCAGCTGTGAGGCAGCTGTGTGTCTCCAGCTGTGCTGGTGTTACCAGAAACTGATGTTGCCTCAGATGATGGGCTGCAGTAAACTATGTTCCATCAGTTGTTTTATGTGGGAGGGAGGAAAGGATGCAAGTGATGGAAACAGAGATTCGTGGTTAAAAAGCACCTGTAATCCTTGGTGACTACTTAACAGTTAGATGAAAATGTATATTAAACTTAAAATAAATAAAATAACTATTCATTCATAATAACTCATTCAGTTAAAAGATGGTTGTTGTTCAATTAAAGGTAGGGTTGGACATCTGTTTCTGGAGCATTTTTTGCTTGAAATCCTCTTCACACCCCGACTGCAACCAATTAATACTTTATCACAGAAATGAAAAAAGTCAGTCACCTTTGGAACAGACAGTCCTGGAAAAACACCATCCAATCATCTGGAACGCCATGTTCAAGTCAAGTGGATTGTGATATGTCAATCAAGCTGTCATCTCTGTCCCTCCCTCCCTCTACCGCTCTTCGCGCACTAAGCGTGTTCAACGAGTCTTCAACGAGTTACGATGCGGAAAAGACAACGCCAGTAATCCAATGTACCACCAAGACTGAAGTCCTGTAGGTGGCAATAAACCTCTAAGCTGGATGCTGGATGGTTTATTATGATGTTAGGTGTTTTCTTTCACGTGAATGAGCCATGAGAAAAAGCTGGTGGAAAGTTGGTGATACTGCGCAGCGAAGCCCGCTGCATGCGACAGTAGCGCCAAGCGAAAGCCACGCCGCTCTCGTTGGTATTACATTGGGTCGCTCTGCGGAGGTAACACCTTCGCCAAGCAACCCAATGCGGAGTGATCCTGTGCTCTGGAGGCGTGGCTTTGGAGAGCGGTCTGAGGAAAGGGGCTTGGACTTCAAAATGTGGCCTGCTCGAACCGTTTTTCCATGCACAAAAACACAAACTGGCCAAAGATATGTGGACGCAGCGTGCACTGTCTGTGCACTGTGTAGTTTTATAGACTTTAACTGAAGGGATGGTTTGTGTGGTTTGGTTTTCCTTTGTATGGAAAACGTAAAGTGCCTGAAACAAGGTTAAATACAACATACACATAAGTTGCTAATGCTACTGACAAGCTGGAGCTAAAGATATCTCTGTAATAGAGATGAGCATTTCAAGCAAAAGCACTATTCGATAATTATTCATATTCATGTTTCAGTAAAAAGGGAACATTTACATTTTTTCAGACAAGACTAGTCTCATGAACTATTCAATTTGTTTTTGTTGAACAACTACACGCATATTTGAAAATCATTGCCCATCCCTACTCTGTGGGTAATACTGGCATGTAAAGTACCTCATTGTTTCACTTCATATCAACATTAATTTTGTTTGGACTGAGTTTGTGGCAAATATTACTCACACTTAATCCAACCATAAAAACCTGCCCACCAAGGTTCATTCCTGCATGAGCACCCAGTTGTTCACTGCACCTAAAACAACCCATAATTATGAGCCAGCAAAATGAAGATGTTAACCCCAACCCAGCACTATTTGGAGTGTGAGGTGTTAAATCTGGAACATAATGCAGTAAGCCTGACTTTCTGGTCTGTTGCAATTAACACACATTCACATTTTGCCACTGTACTTTGAACTTTGAAATGTTGAAGGAATTCTCAATTATTCAAATCTTTTTTCCTCTTGTTCGTCCCAACAAAAACGTTGGAATGTTGAATATGCAGAAGGAAGAGGAAGAGAGCAGCTCCCGCAGGCCTCATAAAAAGAAACATTAAGCCTCTCTAATTAAACTGAACTCTCCCCTTTCCAACTGCAAGAAAGGTTTTAGGAACATAATGGAGCCTCCCCAGGCTTTTTTCTCAGCCTGATATTGGCCTCCTGCATCAGCTACTCTCCTGGAACACTGCAGGCTGTAACAATCAATAAAGAGCAACTTCATAAATTGGAAATATCTCCCCCCATAAAAACACTGACTGGTTACTGTTCCAAACAGCCCAGCCACAGTAGCAATACTTGATTTAAATTCAGCAAGTGCTGAATGACACCTCAGGTAATCGACAATAATCCTCTTTAATGGCCCCAGCAGACTGAGTGCATCACACAAATACCCAAGTGCATAATACAGCATAATGGACATATAGAATAATGTATGTATGTTGGGTTGCACACAAGGGGGAATACGTCTTCATAATGTGGCATTTCCTTAATGCTCATTCAATTCAAGACAAATACTGGTGCAAAAACAAATGTTATAGTAAACGGTGTTGACATTTCTAAACTGTTTTTGTCATTTTTTTGACTAATGACATTAGCTGCAGTCAGGCACACAACCTCAGGGAAGAAAAACACCTCCAGAATCCTCACACATTTCTGAAAGTAGTTCACCACTGAGCACTTTTTGAGGATGGTTGAAAGCGACATGTGTCAGAACAACTAGAACACACTTTTTTTTTTGCCTCAAACATCAAAATTCTCACAGGGGAACCTCTTCACTGGGGGTGCACATCAAAAACAAAGCTTCAAAATATCTAGATTTAGAGACCCTTCAAGAACTCCTATATCAGTATTTTCTTCCTGTGTCATGACCTTCAAGTACAAAACTGAATTACATAAATACAAGATGAGAGGCTATAGATAATCTTTACTTGTGATGACTTGTGACTGTCTTCATAATGCGGGTCAAAATACTTGCAATCAAATCACTCTGCAATCACTTCAAATGGCAACAGCAGAAATGTCGATACTTAGAGCAGGAACCCAACAAATGTGTGGGTGAAAAGGTCACAACTATATCACTGTGCCAAATGCTTGAATAATAAAGCTGCTTTATCAACGCTGTGTGCAGGTTTTGCTTCCAGCAGGATTAAATCACAAGCCAGTGAGTGAAAGAGTGAATGACTGAGCGAGAGAACAGAAATCCAACACTTGGCAAGATAATTTAGTTAGGGGTATCGATCAGTGACCCTATTAACCCCTTTTCCAGTGAAACTACTCTGGATATCTGTTGCGTTAATGATCATTATGGCCTCATTCAGCGTGATGGGTGCAAGAGAAATATGTGTCACTCATTGCAAAGACATGGAAGGTAAGGTGGTCCCATGCAGTGTAACCTAGGAGATAAACTCCTCTCTATCAGGCTGCCCTGCCTCCACATCCATGCTTCTATGATGTCCCCGTCTCTGCTGCTATCAGTTAATGAAGCCCAGCCCAGGGCGTGAAGCAGCCATAAACTAATCTGCAGAACACACATGAGGAGTAGAGGGGATTTTTGGACACACACTCACGGGTACTTAACTGGAGGGGTATAGGGCTTCACTTTATGATCTGATAGTCCATCTTTGACTCTACATACCAAATGGAAAAAGCTAAATATGGTAATGGAATGTATTGCCTCAAGATTTATTGTACATCACAAGCATGGGCGCCAAGAAGGCATGTAGCTGAAGTGTAAAAGCCATCTGTAATTGAGTTGGCATCAAGACCTCAGCACCAAACAAACAAACAATAACGGCAAAACAAAGATATCTTTGGAGTAATATTCCCTCAGGTGCCTGCATTGCACCAGTAAGGAAGGAGTTGAGCCCTGTGGGTGGAAGGTGCAGTCGGGTTCACTGAATTCCACACAAGCCTATCAGTCTGAGTATGTCTTCTCCTGAGGGAGTGGATCCCCCACATTCAGCTGTCTGCAGTGAGTTGTTTTTCTCTCTGGGGGTAATTTGTGGCACTGCATGGTGAGACATCAATTCTTTGTGACGTGTAGAGAAAATAGGAACATTTAAAGGCCTTTATTTGTCATCGTTTCTCCTTAGACAAATTTATAACCATGGAGGTCGCCGGCCTTGAGACACTCAGCCTGGGGTTACTGTATATCTTTTTCATGGTGAGTGGCTCTTTGGACTTTGTAAATACAAATGTATTTGCAGGCACTCAGTAGAACTAAAGTAAGCTGGGTTAGGGCATACTGCAGCATAACTGCTGATGTCATGCATGCTGATTAGATTCTATTGTAGTTTCAGTTTTGTTATTTGGTCATAACAGTGGTGGTAATTGCAGCACTTAGCTTTTCTGACAACCATATTAAACACTCGGGAGCAGAGGACAAGATGGTGTGTGACAAACTGGACAGACTGTTAATGAGCTAAGAGGCCGGGAGGACAAATATCAATAGTTAACATGAGTATTACTGGGTGCAATAACATGACAACAACAACAACAGGATATATTAAACACATGGCACCTAATTAATTCATATCTTTGATATTACAGCAGTTTCGGCTTGCAGCAGCTTTTAAACAGTTGGCAGCAAAGTTGAGAATGAGTGCAGTCAGCTTCCGTGTCAATTTGACTTGGTTTCTCACTTCTCGCTTGAATAAATACTCCATCTGTCTGCACTGATCTCATCACCAACACTGCATCTAATCCTCCTTCTTAGACATCAGACTGTACTCGGTGATGATTCTCGTCCAAGTCAGATGACATTCTGGGACGCACCAGGGGAATCAAACCTAACCAAGACTTGAACAACCTCCAAGGTGACATTTTCATCTGAGCTCTCTCCTCTAAGGGGGGCTTCTCCTTTACCCCTGTCGGGATTTCTGTATGGTTACCAGGACTGGTGCACAAATTCATCCTCACGTGATGTAATGTATCTGTTCCTGACATATGCGCATATGTATGTAGAGACACGTACACAAAGCTGTGTACATGTTCACACTCTTCACGCTAGACATAACAGACTTAATGCTATCACACACAGTCGCATATGGATGCAGCAATACAGACACAGGCGTAAACAGATACACAACTTAACTTAGGCAGACAGAGAAACGCACACGCACACACACACCAATAACTGGAAGGAGTAGAGAAAGCTCACAAGGGGAGTAATCTAGCTCCAAGGAAAATGCCAAGTGTCTTATTAGTGGTTTAGTAGAGATGGCTGGGAATCGATGAGCGACCCCACTGGTCACAACACAGCACTCCCAGAGACACACATCATGGCACTCAGTCTGCACTATCCATCATAACAATACAAAAAAAGAAAACTCTTCCAAAGCTAAAGACTTTCTCCCTTCTATCCGCCTTCTGTTCTGTGCTTTGGGAGAGTCAAGAGTGCGCTGCCAAGCAAAGACACAAGCAGCATAAGGAGTTCCTTATTTTCTGCTATGGTCCTTTGAGATGACTCCTCAATTTCACCTCTGTCCAGCAGACAACTTTTTTCCCCATGTTGTTCCAGAAACACTTTTGATCACCCCAACTTTTAAACTTTTGTAAAAGCAGAAATGTCTGTTTTAACCCTACTGATGTAAACATACTGTACATGAAAACACTTACTTGGTACAGAATCCATGACAGTGATGCTAGCTGTTCAAAGTAACTGCCTCAACAGTGGCTTGCAGTACTTGTTGGAGGAAATTATTTTTATTAAAGACGCACCTAAAATTCAGCCACGGAAAATTTTCGGCCAAAAATGGCCAAAAAATGCATTTTCGGCTTTCGACCGAAAAACTTTTAACAGTGAAACAACACGGCCGACACAGGACATGTGATGACCCAAGTAAAAACCTGCTGAAAATGCAACATCGGTGTCAGCGAGTACTGGAGTCCAGGCACTTATCTGATACCACATGTATCTGTTTACCAGTTAGCTCCGTTAGCGCTGTTAGCACAGCTACAGTCCAACTCTGGAGCGATCCATTTATATAATGAAATGAGCAGTGTACAACTAACCCACGCATTTGTGTACAGCGTACGGGTGTCTCTGTTGTTAAAGTTTATCGTTACTTCTCAGAGTTTAATTTTTTACAATGGGAGTCATATAAACATAATGTACCGCTCGTCTTTTCCGGTCAGTCGTCATGGAAACATGACGCTCTGTCAGTGGTGCTGCGTTTGGAAAACAAATGTGTGTAGGAGCTGAAAAAATGAAACAACGTATCACTGTATACAGCCAGTATGTGTGAAAACACACACTGTGACCGCATCTAAGTTTTTAAAGGAATTGTTATATATATTTATATAACATATTTAATTTGACAATCTTTCAGCAGCCAGTAATGGGCTAGTCAGTTATAGGCCTGTAGGTGATTCATGAGTGGGGTCAAGTAAAACATTTTATTTAGAATTTTATATTGTGCATTGTAAGAATGTCAGTGCTAAATAAATATTTTCACAACTTTGTAATTGATTTCTTTGAAGCATGAATATTAATTTATACAATCGCAATGCTTTGATTTTAGTGAGGTCAGTACACAGTCATAGCCATAAACACAATGATCCTAAAAATTGACATAATAATTTATTTCAGTGGTTAGGTTTTCAGCCAAGTGTTTCCTCATTTTTGGTTTCAGCCAAAACTTTTTATTTCAGTGCATCCCTAATATTTAAACAGTAAAAGATAAGTCAAATGACCTGCAATTTATGCTGCAGTTATACGTTTAGCCTAATAGCTTTATTACTTTACGTTGTGTGGAACATTTATATATTGTAACAGGCAGGAAAGCTCTGTGCACCCCAAAAAAACAGGCAGAGCCTGGAGCCTGGTAAAGACAGAGACAGGGATGGTAAAAGCCTAATGGATTTTTCTGATGGTGCACCAATGGTTAATGGAGTGCACTTATACTGCTCTAGTGTTATTGACCACTCAAACACCACATTTTTTTCAGTGCACACACTGGTTATACAAGGACATGAAAATATACAGACCAGTGGAGCCGGGGATTGAACCATCAACCCTCCGATTAGTAGATGGCCCACTCCACATGAGCCACAGCCACACAACCATGACAGATGGGTCATCTTTCAGTATGTATGTGTGTGAGAAAAAGAGGGGCTCAGGATTCAATACAATTCACACCACACCACTCTGCAGAACTTTTTAGCCATTTGAAATGAAAAAACAATGCTGCCTTATTTTTTGCTCCCGAGCTATCACATTCACAAGGCGAAAATCATAGAACGTGAGATCATGATGACCTTGTCCTCTGGCCTTTAACCAGCAAAATCTAATAATTTCAGTTGAATCCTGGTGAATGTGTGTGCCAAGTTTGAAAAAGTTGTGTAATAAAGTTAGTGAGATATCATTCCACAAGAGTGGCAAGATGTACCAGTGGCACATTAATCATCACCAAATTAAACAGGCTTTTTAAGCATACTGTGGAACTACTACACTACGCAATAACCTCCTTGATCCAGTCCTGAACTATGTTAGAGGTATCTATCGGTTCTAACTCTTCACAAGAGGTATATATTTTTTTAAAACAGTGATATTCCCTCAAATAAATACATCACTTTCATAAAATTAAATTATCTGTGTATAATTTTACTAACTACCACTAAGACACCCAGAAATGTTTGTAATATGTCAAGCTTTGCCGTAATGGTGGACATGTAGACATATAGATAAATGTGCTCCATTTGCTCTAATCCTACAAAGGCAATTATACTCATAATTATCCACTTATCCACTAAAATGTCCTCCAATTATGCAACATGGGTTAATTTCTTCTTTTGCAGTCAATTTAAGCAGACATTCACAAAGAGGAAACTGTGATTTGTTCCTTGCCCATAATTTTTTATTCCCTACATCATGGGAGGGGTTTCCTAAAGTCCTCCCTCAGTGGCTCACTTAACACTGACTTGATCATAAAGACTGTTGCTCAACACATCTGCTGCAAAAATGACATCCAGTATGAGAAATGAAAGATTTACATGAGGATGTAGTCACAAACAAGTCAAGATGCCACATTTCGATTTTTCCTCTCAATCCTCTGCCTTTTGTAATCATTAGGCAAGCTGTTGTGACCGTATTGCAAGTGATGGGATAAACAAGGTTATTCCACATGAAAGATGTGCAGATTGCATGGCAGCGGTATAACAGACAGGGAAACAGCTGGTGGCTAATGGTGTCTCTCCCGAAGAGGAGCTGCTGTGTTTCTGACCATCTTCCACATTGCACTCTTTTTTCCACTACCACTTTGACAGGGCTTAGCCTCATCATGACTCCTGATTTACTTTTATCCATACCTGCACTCAGACAGAAAATGAGCTCTAAAATGCCAAAGTGGCTCAAGGGATCCACTGTTAAGTGTTACTCAGTGAAACCCAGTCGATGAAAAAGTTGTCTGTCAAAACTAACCCAGCAGACACTCTGGTTCTTCAAAGCTATGCACACCTGGGACAAACATTATTCTGCAAGTTAAGTTATTGCAGCTTTTGCACATTTTATTGCTTGCAGATTGAATTTTATGGGAATCAACTTGCCATTTCCCTTCTTCAGTAAACTCTAATGACAAACTGAAATCATATTTTTAGAAAAGTTTGCAAATTATTAATTAATTTTAATTAATGAAAAATTAAAAAGTGAAATCTCTCATTTACAAAGGTATTCCAACTTCTAATTCATTACTTTGCTGAACTCCCTTTGGCAGCAATTGGCTTTGAGCTGTCTTGGGTAAGTCTCTACAAGCTTTGCACACCTAGATTTGGGTAGTTTATCGCATACTTTCCAGCAGATCCTCCTGAGCTCTGACAGACTGAACGGGAAGACTCTGAAGTGTCGTCTTCAGGTCTCTCCTCAGATGTTCTAGCAGGTTTATGTACGTCTACTCTGGACTGGGTCGTTCAGGGACAGCACAGCACCACACACAGACCTCCCCTTGAATGACTGTTTATAGATAAATAGTTATACAAGACATAAATAAGGTTAGTGGTCTTTTACATTATTTATTTAACATAAGAATATACTTTAGAAAACAAAACTGTAAAAAGCTATTGTATGAATTAATAAAATAATAAATCTACCAATCCACCCTTCAAAATGACAATGTAGGACTATATGTTCAGTTGCAATAGTAAGGTTTAGTATGTTCAGTGCATTGAGGTGAAAGAAGCATAATTCAGGGTTTATTTGATAAAGATGGCATGGTTGAGGCATTAAAACTGCAGCCCAGCTTTAAGTGACTCACCACAAGAAACAACAACAGGAACATCAGCAATACTGCCGCACAGCAATAAAAGAACACTTACAGGAAGTGTTGACTTGTATAACTGTAACTTTAACAGGAGCAAATTAAAGCAAGGCGTCATACCAAGATACATCTCTGGCCACTTCTACATATTAAACAGGGAGTTAGAGATGAGGACCCACTCTCATAAAAATCTGCTATTTTTTAAGTAAGTACAGGGACCACACAGCTGTTGTGTGCAGCGAGAGACACAACAGGACAAATATTCTGTCTCTCCTCTTCTTTGTCTCTCTCTCTCTCTCTCTCTCTGAGGTGGCTGTGACAAGGGAATGCGAGGAGGTTAGGGACAGGGGCTCGTGCTTCTTGAAGAATTAGACCTCAAATGCAAGTACTGCAACATGCTTTCAGTTGGGAACTGAATTGAGGCCATGACCAAGAGCTAAATTTACAAACTGATATTTCAGTTTGTAAATCTAAGACAAGAAATAAAAAAGACACAGAGGGAAAAAAGGGCACTTATCTAGTCAGAGGCCACGAGGGCAGGCCTATCTGCACGTGCCTGCTCCAGCATGTTCTCGGCTGTGTGCTTCAGGTCATTGTTGTGCTGAAAGGTGAACAATTGCCCCAGTCGCAGGTCGTGAGTTTCTTCAAGGACCTCTCTGTATCTGGCTGTATTTATCCTTCCTTAGATTCTGACCATTCTCCCAGTCCCAATAGCATGCTGCCACCATCTGTTAGCCCAGTGATGGGCAGAGGAGTATACTGTGTGTTCCTCCCTCTCCTCCTGCGCTCACCATTGTGTCAGGACAGGATCAGGATCTATACATTTCTTTCTTCTCCTGTGCCAGCGTTCTACCCTGAGAATATAATATTGCACAGCAGCATTGTGGGCTGTGATTGTGCGCCTCCTCCTGTATTGAGTGATGGCCCTGACTAAAATAACAACATAGGGAAAGATTAATAAAGAGCTATTGCTTCTTTGTGCATTCTGTTATTTTCTAGTTATCGTCTGTATTGAGAATCTTTTGCGACATCTTTTACCCTGCCTGAAGGGGACAATGTGCTTCTTTTCCCTTTCCTAATCAGGTGTCCATCTTTCACACTTATTAGATCGACAGACACGATATACCGCAAGATCAAGAATACCGCTTTCATCCTGAGCAAAGAGATTTGTTTTCCAATGTGTTTTTGACAGATTCATGAGGCCTGTAGCTCCCCTCTCTGTTTCTGCCACAAGCAAAACACATGATTCCTCACATGCGTATGAGAGAGGTATCAATATTCTTGTCTGATTCTGATTTGGATGTGTATTCCCCAAAATGTCAAATTATTCCCTTTTAGCTGCTCCCACGTTCACTGCATATTCTCCCATCACCTCTCATTTACATTCTGTGAGGACCTCCTTATTTCCTAAGTTTTGACTTGGAATGTCATAATCGAAGAAGTACCTGTGACAAGGATCAACTTTTATCATGTTAGCATGCTAATTTATAATGGAGTGCAGATGAGGCTGACAGGAGCCTAATTCTATGTCCTTTAGAGGCGCACTCTCATGAAAGTATTAGATAAGTGGACATTTTGAGCTGTTGGTGCAAGACGAAAAGAGGGAGACTCATCAAAGTCTTGCTCTGGGGAACCTAAATGTCTTTCATGTCAGTCCATCCAATAATATTTTCCACTCTGAAGCAAAGTGTTGCACTGAGAATAAAGCAGTAAAACAGATGGACTGAAAACCCAACATCACCATCCCTAAAGCGATGCCACTAGCAAGGCTAAAAAATAGAAAACCCAGCACATAGGTGACAAAGTCAAAGCTACCTTCTAAGCCTTACAACACACACACAGGATGGAGGAAGAGCAAGGGATAAAGATGAAGATGACGATCTCATCCCTGCCATAAATCCAACTTAATCCCGCTATCTAATCAGTATTCTGCTGAAGCGCTCTTTCATACATATTTCCATCTGTTATGGAAACCTTCCACTGTGAGAGTATTTCAAGTAGAAAACTTTCAGCACTTCACCTGTGACCACGTTCATGTGAATTCATGACCACTTTTTTTTTTTTTTTGCTACATTTAAGATTGTAGAAACAACATATTATTTTGTTTCAAAGACAAGAGAACTTACTTCCCCACATTTTTTCACTTCTCACTTCTCACATCTGGGGATGGGCCTCCCTCGGGGACCGAACTGACCAGAGAATGTCGGTCACCTGTGTGACATGGCATCACCAGGCCTGTCATCAGAACCTGTCATTTCCCCCTCCCTCTGCCTCTCTTTTTCTCTGGCCCCTCCCCAGTGGCAACAAGACTTCATCACCAGGTTGGCACTGCTGCTACCTGGTACCACAGCTCTCCTCTGTAAGCCTACTCATGGCAGACTGCAAAATCAGCGACACAAGTGTCTGCTTAGGATTAACCGAGTGTGAACAAGTTTACTTTAGCGCCTGCAGCTGAGACACTTAGCCTGATGGTTTCAAGCAAAAGAAGCCACAGCAGAGTTAGCCTGGAACAGCTAACTCTGAAGGAAGGACACAAGCTCACTGGGCTTTAATTAAAGGCAACATTGGAAAAGACTTCTTGCTCCAAAGACAGGGTAACGTCACCTGCAACTAAGTGGCACAATACAGCACAGCACAGCTAAGCATCAAAATTGTTAACCTTTGTAGATATATCTGTAATCCTATTATGTGAATGCTGAAGGCTGCTGGCACACACTAGGATTCTGTATTGTGTCTCTGGGTGTGTGTGATGGTGTGTGGCTTGCAGGGAGAAATAAGCACTGACTGGACATAATAGTGAAGCACCGGCAGTATTACTGCAATTACGCAGAATTCCTCGAGTGGTCGACAGACGTTAGGCACTATAGCTTTAATAGACCAGGACCATTACAGTGGACATAAAGCAGTGATTCAAATTAACGTAATTCACTACTTCAAATTGTATGACTGACGCAACAAATGTCAATATGTAAAAGAAGCAAGGCAGCCATCTTGTCATATCACATTGTTGATTGGTTTCCAACACTGGTAGACAGTGACTGACAGTGAAAGGAATAATGGAGGATAGAGTTGTGAAGTACAGGGACAGTGGACAATAGACAGTAAAAGACAAGGATGTGAGTTTCACAGCTTTGTCAGTGAGAAATAAATACAGAAGAGACAGACAACAAAAGATGGACAATAAAGAGGGATTTCAAGATCGGAGGAGACTGAAGGGAAGCCACTACTGTATTGCTCCTGGATGTAACGAGTTTTACAGGACTAAAGCAATGGACAAAACCATTTTCATAAAACTGCTGCGGTGACCATTTCTTGGAGGAGGATTACATCCAGAAGACCTTTGGGCCCATCAAAGTGGTTATTCATTGAACCAACCAACTAGAACCCGACATCCTCTGCTGACCGCCTCACATATCAAACTGTGATAAAGACACACCAATGACAATGTAGTCCAATCCGGTCCAGTCCCTCAGGCCTCCAGTCAGGGAACAAAGTTCAGAAAGTTAAACACATCACCTGTGCCCATACAAAAACAAGCAGTATTCACAGACATGTCAAAGAAACTTGCAGCAGTCTGATGTGAACATCTGCAGTGACTGCAACAAAGTTCATCATGAGAGTCTCTCTGAACACACCTGTCTGAGTAAACAGCAGCTCCTCTCATCTAGACAATCAGACAACATCCACTAAGTGTAGAGGTTTCCACGGCATAACTGTGGCACACGACCAGTTCAGTGGAAGATCCGCGATGCTATAAACGCAAAATTCAAAAATTAAACATGAGCCATAACTATTACCCCTGAGACTAATCTCAGCCCCAGCATGAGGCCACATCTGACGCAAACCCAGGAAAAATAATCTTACCTTGACTCCCGGCGTCCTACAACAGTCAGTCAGCAGCAGTCATCCAGCTCTCCAACAGTTAGATAATCCACCGACGCTCTCCTTATTTCCATCACGTCCCTCTGTCCTCTTGTTTCATCCATTTGCATCGCAACTTTTCAGCTAGCTAGCTAGCTTAGCTTCACATGTCATGGCAATAGTAAAACCGTCAGACATGCACCAAAAACTCGTGTATAATCACATCCAGCGGAAACCAACCAAAGGCAAATTATTTTTCTTTTAAAAAATACTAATTTATTGGACAAATGTGTCGTTGTTAAAATGCGGACCGTCCCGCCAGGAGCCGCTGCACACCTGTCTTTTGATTGTGTAGCCTACCGCCCCAGGCCTGGGTCACACCAGCCGTGTTTTTAATTAGTGTCCGGTGTGTGCTCTACTTGTTTGTTCTTTGCTCCCCGGCCTCTTCCACCTGTGTACGGACCGCTGTGCGGTTCGGACTCATACTAGCTCGGAGGCACTCGTAGCCTGGTGGGTCAAGGACCACGTTTACCATGGCCTCACTGTCTTCACAGGCCTACGG
>OMNW01034712.1:164887-182555 GCA_900303245.1 Selene dorsalis | reverse complement strand
CTACGGAACCAACCCCCCCCCCGCAACCTAACGCAGCCAGTGACGTCACTCACATAAATAGGTAGAAATTAGGAAGGTAAAAGGTTGATATTACGAAAAAAAAAAGGCTCGTAGCCTATCTATTACGCTAACAACTTAAGAATTTTTATTGTATTGTATTTTATTTTATTCATACTAAGGTGATTTTTTTCCTACTATACTTTGACAAGCAGTGTCAAAACATATCCTACATGTTTCATTTCCTGTTTGGGTAAGGAGAGTAGGATACAATGAATCATTTGGTCATATTTGGTTTCATGGAGCTGCATCACTGTTCATGGAGCACACTACAAACATGATCATTACATTTTTAGAGAGACAAAATGCAAATGTGATGTGTCCATTACCTAGTTCATGTAGCAGAGTGACAGATAGCCTAAACCTCAACACTGGAGATTCTCTTGAGAATGTTTCAGTTTTGTTTGGTTGGCTGTGAGCATGATGTGGCCTTCCTCAGCAGCCTGCAAACACTGCTGCATCTTTAACTTCATCTGGATCCTTTTTATAGCTCATATGTCACAGTGCTATGCAGCCAATGGACTTAACAACAGAAAAGATAAATCACTTTGGACATTACAATACAAGCCAGAATAGAAGGTTGCTTATGAGTCCTCTGAGACCTGCATGGATAGAAATTTTACCTGGAAAAGACCAATATCTTATTTGAATAACTGTTTGATAGTTATACTCATGGCCCGTGCTTACATAATGACCACCTAATTGTCCAGCTTCGGTGCACATGCTATGTAAATTTTATGCCTCTCACAGTCCACCCTAATACCTGAGGGAGATTTCTATGTAAGTGCACAAAAGGCCATCCAGCAGCAAAGCAATTGGGAAACAGAAAGCCTCCTGATTAGCATGGAGATCGAAAGTGCAGCTGAGGAACCAAACTTCAGCTAATCCCATAGCGGCTGGTTGGGTCAGCACCTCCCTAACAAACACAATGAGTGGTCACTTAGCAGAAAGCGGGGCAACATCCGTTCACACATTTAATAAAGCGCATAAAAAATGGATGAAATAGCAAACCTGTTTCCTCTGAGATAATTGAACAGCTGTAGGCTCGAAATGAAGCCTGAAGTGTCGTCTCCTTCCCCCCCCGTCTCAGCTGTAACTTAAACAGGATTTTTGAAGCTAGTGCAAGATTTTACACCTCATTCCCTTTGCCACATCGTTCATATCTCATCCTACTTGTTAGACAGGTGTAGCATCAGTATGCCCACGGCACAAGGAGGCCTGCTGTGTGGGGGCTCCTAACAACACACCCCTATGGCCCCTGAATTCACTCTTCTTTAATGAACCACACACAGCAACATAATTTCCTGATGCAATCATTGCCCACAGATCTCATGCAGATAAATGTGAATAGTCCTCCTGTATCCTGCTGCTCGCTATTTTAAATAGCTACTAATGAATCTTCACTTTCAAGCCCACCCATCCACCTCTGACATGAATTGTGTTATCGTGGATGTGAGAGCTTTCTTCCATGAATCTTTATGGATGGAGTAATTATTGCTTTTTTCAATTTATTCTAGCCACAGCCCTGCGTGTTGCATTGCGAGTACATAGATAAATGTGGAGACAAAAGATCTCCTGAACCTTTAAATCCTGCATTGCAGTGAGTATTAGACAATGGCTGCCACTGAAGCTGCTTCTGTGACCTCCACCAGTATCGTCCAAGATGGCTACATCTTGCAGTGCATGCACCTCTCTATGACAGTCCTGACTATGTCCTGAATATGGTTGTGACAGTTGGCTAAGCCTCTAAAATCAGTGAGACCTTGGATTGTGATGTGGTGTCTCATCCACCTCTCATCATTTTTATTGCATAAACAGACTTTGCAGAGGTCACAACCAGTCAGCTCAACATGCAAGAGAGCACATATATTTGTTTAGTTATGTTGCAATAGGTGGAATATTCAATCAAGCTAACCACAGTGGATCAGGCATCAGCAATTACACCCTGACACTCAAATTAGACATTGCAGATACCTAATGCCTGTACAAGGACTTAATCTGTGAGAGAGAAGGCTGCTGGTGTTTTTGTGTGCAACATGCTTGTAAAGACATTAATCTTTACTCAGGCTTTCTGGCATCATACCAGTGTAGATAACCTCCATTATGTAATAGCTATTTATAAGAAGCACATAAAGATTAAATATGTTTGTAAGGCAGTGTGAGTGTTTATCAATCTATTTGTCAGCAACTACGATCCTGTGAGCAGCCGTATGTGGAGGCTGGTGCATACATGGATATTGAATGACACCATAGTGAAACAAATAAAAAAGATAAATAAGCAGTGGCAACTCCTCATTACTAGTCAGTCATCAGGAAGTAGTCAGGAAATGTGCAAACACATTATGTTATTACAAATCTTCAATGGTTATTATTTTCTATAATTTATTATCTAGTAGTATTTTTACGTACATAAATTACATATCATTTGTGTTACGATTTTAGTTGATTCTTTTATTTTCTGTTTTTTTTGTCCCTGCCTCGCTGCATCAGACCGCAGTTCTGCTGATTCGCGCCTGCGGCAGCTATGGTTACAAAGGCCGCAAGGTTGGGCAGAGCCATGGATGTATTATCCATGCGCAGAGCTAGGGCTGCCCGTGGATGTATTATAATAGATTCATGGGGCTGCCCCCTCTACCGATGCAATGCACTGTGCACACGAGAAAACATGCTCATGCTCAGAGCGTTTATCTATTAATGTAGATCACACGCATTTGATGGGCAGTGGGGCAGTCAGCCCATAATGAGTATCTTTGACATGACTTAGCCCGATCCGCCACCACAGCGTCATTTCAGAGTTGATTGGCTCTCTGTCTGTGACATCTGGACATTCGGCAAGACATGGGAAAATCAAAACTCTTTCTTAGCTAACCCTGGATCCAGCTGATCTAGCTGACGTTAACATGAAGGGCGTCTCTCAGGTGGAACCATACAGTCTATGGGTGGAACAGAGGTTTTCACTGCGTGACCAACTGATCGATACAAAGCTGGTTGACAGCTCGCTCTTTCCAGAGTTTGTCCAGTCATTCCGACATATGAGTTTGACTGTGCTGTGAAAATAAGGCCTGAGAAAAAAAACCGTTTACCGCCACACTTAATGGGGCAGACACACAGGATCCGGCGAGGACGGATTAGAACGCAGGAGACCACTGCTCCCGCGAGAACTGCGAGTTGGGCGGAGCTTGCTCTTTGCTCTGCTGATTTCAACATGGCGGCCGGTTCACATACGATCTCATTCTACAGCCAAGCAACACACTAAAGCACGTTTCTGAAAACATTTTCGGCGTAAAATGGGCAGTGCAGTAACAGAATCTTGATTCATATTTGATCAACACTGTCTGGTTTGATAGGAGTTTCGCGAGCCGGCCGCATTGCGTTGGACGAACCTCATTTGCATAAAGAAGAGGCCGAGTGCTGATTATGCAAATTCACATACGGCGACTGGTCCGTCAACTCGACGTGCCGTACCCATCATGCACCGCGCGGCCGGATCTCCTGCTCTCCATAGAAAATGAATGGGATTCGTCGACTTGACATCCGTCGCCGGATTTGGTGTGTCTGTACCTTTAACGTTCATCCATGAGAACACCTGCCGAGGCAGACCGGACTGCCGGAGCTCAGACCGCCTGGAGACCGCAGTGCACGCCGAGGAAATGTTCCGATTCACTGAAATGGGAGTAAATTGCTCCAGCGTGCGGTCCGGCTCCGGTTCCCCACAGATCCAGCAGTCCAGCAGTCTTCTGTGTGTGTGTGTGTGTGTGTGTACACAAGATATGCTCTCTTAAATGGTTGGTGCCCCATCTTTTTTTTTTCTTTTTTTTTCCACATGTAATAACGCCACTGTAAATAAGCACTGCTGTAATTGACAAATACGACATCTGCTTACAAGTACATTTTCTTGTTATCACGTGTTTATATAGTGTTTATTAATATTAACTGAACGGGAGTTGGAAGCTGGGAGCTGATGTGCCTTGAATATTTTCCCTGTGCTCCTATATGGAGTTGTCATGTTTACTTTCCTAACAAATAATTTAAGAGTGAATATGAATATGAGCACATCATAAAAAAGTGAAACTGCATTTTGTTTACTCTGGAGCCTGTTTGAAGCTGCATGGCCACAGATGGTGGGACAACTGAGGCTCAAGATGAAACATATCAGGTGTAAGACTGCTCATTTAAATGCAAGGGATTTGTGATTTCTTAAAAAAAAAAAAGCCAAGCTGGCCTTGGAAAACACACACTGAAAAGAGTTTTCCGAATGGAACAGTTTACAAGGAATGCAGTATTCATGTGGTGAGTATACCTCAAATAGTATTATAATGATAAATGCAAAAGTACTTAACCATGGACATTTTAGTCCTGAATTTAAAAGATTTAACGAGAAGCCTACAATGTTTGCATTTTTATGTGGCCTTCTCACAAGGTTCATGATGATTGTCAGCAGATCTTTTCTTTTCTCAATTCAATACGAGGAGCGTGCACCAGAGGATTGTTCCCATGAGTTTGAAAGAACCATGGTTGGGTGGGGGGGGTGGATGTGAAGAATGTTGGGAATATATATCTCTCTGCTGTCAGCGTTTGTCACTGAAGGTGCTTCACAGTTAAATACATGACACAGGTTTGGAGAACATTTCCTCAATTACTGGGTGTCTGCCTCCCGAGTGTGCCTATTATTTTGTAAAATGATTAAGTAATTAGAGCAGATTTAACAATTATATGATTTCATAATTGTAAATGTTATTTCTGACAGGCTAAGTGGATGCATCTTCCTACAGCGTTTTACTTGTCATGTTGTTATAGTTGGTCCAAGTGAAGGTTCGATCAGGTCTGATGAAAATGGGATGGGCTTTTAATTGAACACATAACCTGCAGCTGTAGTGATTTGCACGACATACTCTGATTCACACTGTTTGCTTAAACATCAAATCGGTCTTGGTAGGCTAGGTCTTTCATTAATTTAAAGCGCAGTGAAGAGTTACATGAGATCCTGCTAATGTGTTTGTGTCCTCTGTGCTCCTGATTACAGGAGGACAGTGCTAATTTGTATATACTGCCAGCCAGTGCTCCGACAATTAAATTCCATGGTGATGTGTGGGAGTAAGAGCCACACATCCATAAAAGGTGGGGCTTGTCTGCTCTATTTTCTATATCTTAACATTACTGCTTCACAACTTTGTTTTCCAGCTGTGGTTCTAACAACTCTATATTCTAACAAACATCAGTCAGGTATAATTAGACCATAGGTGTGACGTATGTAGGCTCTGACAATATGAACCATTACTAGTCCATTTCTGACCAGAAAAGGAAATAACAATTACACGATTTCACAGCTATTTCAGTCTTCTCTTCTTTCATCATTCAGTGAACTGATTCATGCTTTCATTAAGACAGACAAAAGCACCTTCTACGTGGCTAACTTGAAGTGTATTCACAGTGTTTTACAGGAAGAGTTGAAGCACGCCCTATATGCTTTATCAATTGTCCTATGTGGCCAAGCCCTAAAGCAGTTATTCCCAGTGTTATTGGCTTGTGAGCCCTTATATAAAAACAGCTTCTGGCTCGGGCACTTTGTCACATTTTATGAGTTGCTGGCAGTTCCACCAAAGACTGATTTTCCCTCTAGACTGTTAAATAACTGTTTGAGGCTAAGAGATGCAAAACTACCCAGTATTTCACCATAAAAGCCAATATTCAGCCTCCAAAAATTAAAACAAATTTACGCAGCAGATGCTGCACCTCCAACACACATTTCAAAATAAAAATATATCTCAAGATGCTGTACAGACAGGAAATACTAACAGACATGCTCACAGAATATTGTCAAACAATAAGGAATGTCTCTATATTTTTCATCACTGATGATTGAAGATGTACAAATATCATCTGTACCCTTTATTTGTATTCATCCCAGTGCTCTGATTTGATCATTAACACAACATATCTAATCATTAAGGAACTAACATGGACCTCAACATGTACAATATTGATGTGGTGGTGAACACAGTGACTGACTACATTGTATACCAGTACACTGTCACAGTGGTCTTTTGTACAGTGTGTGCAGACACACACACACACACACACAGAAACAGAAATAGCATGGATAACATATGAAGACACCATCTGCACTGAGGATTTGCTGATGGAGCAGCTCATTCTTTTTTAACTGCAAGTATGGTCCACGGTTGAAACAAGCTTACTTTCTTCCACTGACAGTCATTTGTGCTGTAGTGTGAGGCCGTGGACAGTTATGCTATTATATCCACACACTGCACTTTAGGAGACATATGGGCTAATGTTCCATAATTGTTCACATAGGTTTTGTATCTTTGTCTCAAGACGACAACAGCAGCCATACATGTCTTAAATACCGATACGGTCAGTTTGATTCACACACTGAATACAAGTGTACAATAAACACTATTTGTTTTGGAACTGAGATGTATTGATGAAGTTTGTTCTTCTTATTTGTTAGTGCATTGTGTGCCTGACAGTTGATATTAACTTTGTCCTAGTAAAGTTAGATTTATAAAAATGAAAAACAAAGAGTGGCATCACTAATGCTGATGCAATTAAGAGATAAACATAATTCTGCATGAACAGATTGTTTACTAGCAGCCAATAAATATAAGCATTCATTCAGTTGCAGTCAGTCAATAGTCCCCTTTGAATGAAGCCTAGTAGTGGATGAAAGCACAGTGAGAGGACTAATGATGCAGAAAGCGGCAAACAGCAGACTGGACCCACAGAATACCAAGACTGCCCTCCCATGGTCAAAGAGTGAACATGTGTCTCCTGTGAGACGCACACTGCAGACAGCAGGATATGGCACAGACGCTAAAATTGGAGTTATTCTCTGTCCATTGCATTTATCTTATAGGTCGAGCACAATTCCACAGAGTCTGTTTCTCTTTCTGTATAATGAAGGACTGTGATGGTGCTTTATCACTTGAACATCCTCATCCCCAACATTAGCTCTGATATAATGAGGGTTACTCAGAGGACGGGGGCCCCTCTCTACAAAATGATAAAAGACCCAAGAGTGTGCCGGTGACACTGCATCGGTCATTAGCCTGACTCACTTTGCCCTTTCATATATTTCTAAATAAGTGCCTTCCTGCGGGTTTAACAGACTACCTAATCTGCCTACTTAGAGGTACAGGGGGGACGGTGGGAATGCAGAGGTGAGTGTCAAGCAGGTAAATGTGCTTATCAGAGCTGTGACATGTTTAGCTTCTCTAGTGGAAGTGCTGCCACAGGCTTCCAAAACCTGGTGGGTTTTCACCAGTGATATAAATTGCTGGGGATTAGTGTGTTTATGTGAAGCATGCACAGTGGCTGCCATTAATGCTACAGGATTAAACTCCCTCAGAACCGTTTCTCTGCACTTTCCCCTCTAAAAAGGTGAATGCTGAATTTAAGAATTCACCTGGTGTTAGCCTGTCTGATCAATACTTGTAAATATACAATTCTCATCTCAAACGGGCTGAGAAGTAAGAGTCTTATCTCTGATGCTTTTAAGATGCACAGCCTGGAGCCACTGCAGTGCTAACAAATAGCCAATTGATTTGAGGACATGAGGGATACTTGAGTGTTGACACCAAAGGGGACTTAATGCTAAAATAGTGCTGGAAAAGATGGACTCTCTGTTCCCAGAAGGCAATAGAAATATCACTGCGAATGTCCCATTCCTGCAGGATTATTATGGGAGATTTTTAAATAAAGTAGAATGAGGTCACTATAAACTCTGTCCCTGCAGGACTGCTGTTGGCATTTGTTTGGTAACTTTTATTCCTCTTCCTGTTAGAAGGAAGTGGTCATCTGTATCCAACAAGTGGATCATACATTGCTTTCTTATATTTGGCCACAGGGGACATATATTCATATTAATTCATAGGCAGTGTTGCTGCCTTCCTTTTACATAACACAAACAGAGGAGACTCACTATCATTTGCTGGAAAACTATCTTGAAAGTGATATGGTCGCTCTTTGCCTGGTGATGTTGTCAACCCAATTTTCATGTTGTGAAATGAGCCTTACTGACCAGACCACCCCTTAGGGTTCAGCTATGACAGCCCACGACTGCTTCATCTCGAGGATGATGTTACACCACTTCTGTCATAGAAGATAAGCATGTAAGGTTAATAAAAATGATGGTTGTACATCACTGTCAAAGTGAAGAAAAACAGGCCGTTGGCAGCCTTTTCGAGATGGCAGAGGGACAATCAATGCAAAGTGACTAACTGGTGGGTTATTTGACTAAACTGGGACACAGAATGCCCCAAAGGGAACAAGAAATGACAACCGTAACATATCACTTCATTGGTTGAGGCCTAAGTAACTGCAGTGTCCATACATTAAGCAGTTCTGATACCTCCACCAGCCAGTGAAGGACAATGTGTAGCACCAAGTGATACGGTGGGAGCCAACTGTCCTTGTTTCTTGCTTACTAACATGGTTTCTAACCATTTTGGACCAACTATAACTCGTCTGCTTCTGTGGTTGAAGGAAATATAAAAATCTGATTTAGGTGGCACCCGTACCCGTGTAGCCTGGTCGTGTGTGAACCTTGGGCATTTTACAGACAAAATAATGGCCCATATTTAAAAAGAACAAAGCATTTATTGAGCAACACTCTCACTTTGGAGAGATAAAAGCATACTCACAGTAGTAGGAGGTAAAAGAAAAAAAGAAGAACATGTTACAAAGAATGGTTTAGTGGTAGAAACATCTTGTACACTGTAGCACTTGATTAAACAGTTAAGAAGTTGGCACCCTCATCAAAGCTTCACTCACACAGAGAGGTGGTGGGCCATACACACACACACAGACACGCACACAGACAAACACAGACACACACACACTCCTTTTTTATCATTTTGTTGGCACAAATTGTTTCAAAATCTCCAGCGTGACACCAGTCAGCATGAGGTCCACTTCTTAGGTATTGGCAATGTAGTGCATATTGTTCAAAGGACCCAGGAAAAAAAAGAAAAAGAGCATCAGAATTGTTCAGACCAATGAGCAGCGACTGCTTTGAATGGTATCGTGGACCAGAAGCGTGGCGGCCTCCTGGATTGTCAACACCTGCCTCACAGCGTGGGACCAGCAAAGACTCCAAACTTCATGTAAAACAGGAAGTAATATGCACAGTAAAGAGAGTTGGAAAAGGCCAGATTGCACAATCGTGGCAAAGCACCATGAAGAAAACCAGGTCTTCTCTTCCCCCTCAGTGATTGCTCATTTACTTACAACAGCAACATCACAGCCTTTTTCTTCACAGCCTCAAAACACCAAACATACATTAAAATACCCACCAGGATATTTTCTTCTATGAGTCAGGGTTATGAAAGATTTCACTTTACAACAGTTCTCCTGAAGAATTTCTAGGTATCTCATGATTGAATTGCAGTAATCATGTAAGGCCTGGTACTGGAAAAAAAGAACCCTGTTTGGCAACAACTCTTTTGATTGCACTGTATGATTCTTCTGACATCAGAAAATAGCAAATAACTGGATGAACTACAAACCAAAAATGGTAAAGCGTCATCAAAAATGAAAATATTCGAAACTTCCAGTTTCAACAGCCATATCAAAACATGCAGGAAAATGAACACAAGGCCGAACAGATGAAAGAATGAGGCCAACATCTTCAGACAGGACACTGTCATCATTAATGATTACAAATATGTCAGACAGCAGCATTAGAGTTCTTGTACAATGATGGTCATATATTCAAGGGGTCTATACAAAGACAGAAAATATGCGAGTTAAGATTAAGAGCAGGTAAAGAAATAAAGCACACCGTTTACTCGACAAAGACTCAGTAATTCTGGTGTAAAACACACTGAACCAAAGTCAAAGGCAGTATAATCGCTGAGTTAAACAGTGGAGACTGTCTTGAGCAGCAGAGTTAGTGTCAGTGGCAGTTTGGTCATCGGCTTACTGTGAGCCATCAAGCTCTGCAGTCACAGTCAAAACAGTGGTTATCATCCAATGCAATAGCTATTTGGATTTCATCAATTTAAATGGCAAAAAAAAAAAAAAGTGGTTGGGACTGTTCTAGACACTAAACTATAACCAGCTATTAAAAAAGATTAAATTTCATTTGAATGACAATTGCAAGGACACTCTGCTTTGTTCCCCAACCTCGCAGTTGTATTGTAGGGTGTTATGGTCCATGAGGAGTTCAAAGTAAACAGCATCTCTCTCTGAAACTCTTCTTGTTCTTCTTGTTCTTTCCTTTTCCATTTTTGTCTTTGTTTTCTGACATTTTCTTGCCTCGTACTTCTCGCATCAGATCAAAGAATACCTAGCGAGGAAAGAGCAGAAATTTGTTGAGTTTAGACTTTATAGCCGTCAAGGCATATAAATCTGACAAAGAAATGAAAAAATTCCTAAATTTCAAAGCACGGATAGTGATATATACCTTGTCGACATTGGCTCTGGTCTTGGCTGATGTCTCTACATACTGGACGCCCCACTCTTCAGCTTTCCCACGGGCCTCTTCCACAGACACCTGCCGACGCTCCTCCAAGTCTGATTTGTTGCCTACTAGCAGGAGAGGGATCTTGTCTTCTCCTGCCTTCACCCGCAAAATCTGCTCTCTGCCGGCACAGGACAGAATGTGTATTTTTAGCGCGTTTACCAGTTTTACTTATGTAAATAAGTGAGCTTTCTTTGATTTTCTTTTTCCACATTCAGGTAGATGCGGTCGCAGTTGCTTTGCTTCCTTACTTCTGGTTCATCAACATTTTGGAGGTGTGCGTGATTCTACAGTGCTGCTGACTCAATTTGCATTTGAGCTTCGTTATTTTGTTCATGCTGGGGATGAAGCGAAGCTGTCTAAATCCTATCAAAACCCTCCTGCCACAACAGACCCACACTGACATCCTCTCTTTACAAATATTGCATAACACACTATAGGAACATCATTAAAGCAAAGCTGAGGTGCATGGTCTATTTTCTAAATGCAGAGCTCATCAACAGCCCTCTTACCTGGATTTGCATTACTAATTTCCAATCTGGTACTGGCAGACAGATTGGAGGCAAAAGAAAAAAAATAAAAGGGACATGCCTCTTTTTAAGTGGCTGCTTTGGGGCCCATACCCACTTTGGCTACATACCACAACAAGTAACAGATTAATTAGAATGACATCCATGACATCAGTCATGGTAAACATTTGACTGAATGATATGTAGGGATGTCCCGATCCCATCATCGGGGCCGATCACGTGGTTTCAGACTTGATCGGAATCGGACGTTACATCCCAATCAGGGATGGGATATATTTATATGTATGGGGCTGAAAAGGGTTTTTCGAGGCAATTTTCCCTGAATTTAAGCTTCATTTAATTAAATACACTCGCAATATACAGCATACACCTCTTGTGTTTCACGTGGACTTTTATTACTGAGACACAGCGTTGTTAAGACTTCAGCAGAGTGATCTTAAGAGACAGAAAATAAGGAAAGAGAGACCAGACCAGAGGTGTAGGACCACTCCAAGTTGCGTTCACTGTAAAACTGAAGTTTCATACCGTAACAGCTGGTCCTCAGTGATGCAGCAGTCAAACCTAAAGCATCCGGTCAGGTCCACTGAGCGGATCCGACACAATGTAAGGCAACGTAACGTAATGTAAACATGTGCATTTCATGTGTTCGCTGATCGAGATGAACACTAGTGAGAACGTACAGTGATCAGTTATTTGTAACGACTGGTTAAGAACGTGAGTCGATATTGGCTGGTTATAACGTCACTAACATTAAGACGCACAAATATTATACTGATATTATATTTAGTATGCATATCAGTACATCACAATTATTGAATGTAGATTTGCAAACATGTCATTTTAATATAGCAATTTAATAAGGCAAAACGCTGTATTCGATTACTCGATTAATCGATGAAATAATTGATAGAATAATCGATTACAAAAATAATCGATAGCTGCAGCGCTACATATATATATATATTTATTCTCTCTCTCTCTCTTTTTTTTTTTTATCAGATCCATAATATTTCGAAACAAATGGGAAAAATAATAGCTTAGTATTGACCACCATAATGTGGTGGTACAGAGTCAGACCACCTCACCTCCACACAGAATCAACACATGCGGCATGACATCGCTTTGCTGCAGTGACACTATTGGCTGAATGCCGCAAATAAGGTGAATAAAATAAAAAATAGGAGACATCCTGGATCTGTTTCTTCGCTCTTCAATGAAATCACTCGGACTCTGGGGGCAAAAAAACCTGATCGGGACATCCCTAAGGATAAGTGATTATTATGCTGCACCAATACAGCAGTCTAAAACTCATTATCCTCTTCTCGATGGGCATGGAGTGAAGCTGAGAAATCAAATCGACATGTTTGCATCGGTACCTGAACTCAGCAGTGGCAGTGAAAGACTCGTGTTCTGTGATGGAGAAGACCAGTAGGAATCCCTCCCCGCTGCGAAAATAGTTGTCCCTGATGGCAGCGTAGTCCTCCTGGCCAGCTGTGTCCAGGATGTCAATCTGGACCTCCTCCCCATCCAGAACCACCTTCTTCCTGTAGCTGTCTGCCTTGGTGGGCTCGTAGTCCTCCACAAACTGGGGATGAAGAGATTCATTTCTTTAGATATTCTGAAGCTTAAACACAAATTCGACAACTTGAATTTACGTACATTAAAACAACCTTAAAATATGAACAGTAAATGCATGCAGTACTCGCCTACTACTCAGGTTATTGTGCAGAAACTAACTCATTCATGAACCCTTTATGAAGAAAGATGTACAATAACACAACTGTGCTTTTCTGCTACTACTACAACAACAACTACTACTGCTAATACTACTACTAATAATAATAATAATAATAATAAAACAACCCATAAGTATTCATGGTGGAACCTCGGGCTCATCCACATATTAGAAAGATGATTGGAAATGCTATTGATATGCTGCTGGGTAGCAGAGCTACACTGTGACTGTCTGTGAGTGCTCCTGTCGCAGTAAATCACTGTAGTCCAGGAAGCAGTGTAGTTGAGGAAAAGTGTCCTTTTTATAACAATCCCTATGCTGTCAACCTTTTGGAGTATCTCTGTGATATAAGAGCACTTTTGGTCCAACGATCATGTTCTCACTTTCATGTAATGGATAACGGCTTTTCATACTGAACGTTTCTTGCAACTGCCTCACATTAAAAGCTCACTGTTGGTGAACTGCTGAAAGGAGGCTATTAAATTGGGAGCCTACAGAAAGTTTGAACCTATTCTACTGTAACACAATTATTTGGCCAGTGAGTGATATCTACATTGGGACACTGGATCAATAAAAAAGTGAACTGGTTAGACAAAGAGGAGCGGGGCTGATGCTGAATGTTGAAAACCTTGCTCCTGTATCTGCTGTGATCACCTCGGACATGGAGCCGTCTGTAAATGAAGTCGTTCACAGGGATTGTGTTGACTCACCTCATCATACATGAACTGCAGGGTGAGGGCTGACTTTCCCACGCCTCCGCTGCCCACCATTATCACCTTGTGCAGTGCCAGAGAGCTCTGGTTTTTTCCTTTACTGGTAGCCATCGCTGGAGTCTTCTTTGTGTCTCTCTCACACTCTCACACACACACACACATGCACGCAGACACTTCCTCACACCCAAACGCTCTCTGACACAAGCTGTGAATGACAAACGTGGAAACAGATCAGTGCCTACAGTAAATAAACCCCGTGCATAGAGAGTAGAGGTGTGTGGACAAGTGAAGGGACAGATGGCAGTTGTTACTTAACAGCTTTCACTGTGACAGTAACTTGCCGCGCCAAGGCTCTAGGCTTTGCTCCAACAAATCTTGAATCCTAACCCCCACCCTTCCCATTAAAGTGCTAAATTGCCTGCTCATGAAACCTAGAACTTTATAAAGTTCGCCATCAAAAGGTCATTGCAGCTGATCAGTAGTAATGAAGCTATCATTCTCCGTTACAAGAAGGCATTTAGCACTTGATGCCCTATTTTAATGCATTCCTAAACTCCCTCAATAGAAGATAGACGTCACTGGTCATCTATCTGCTCTATAAAGGCCCTGCCCTCGGAGGGTGAAAGCTCAGACTCAATTGCTTTCGCCTGACTTCACAGTATCTTTCATCTCTGTCGGACATATCTTCCTACAGTGTGCGGACAGACTGTACTGTAAATGCTGGCCCGTCCTGGCCTGTCCTGTCTTGACTTGCATGGCCAGAAATGGACTGAATCACATGGATATGGGGTTCATTAGAGGATCAGTATATATTACAACCATGACTACGTGTGCTGTTTTCTTTATCCTTGGTCATAGAGGACAATTGGGGTTTTAAATAACTTCATGATGGGGATGCATTAAATACTGAATATCTTCTTAAAATATGTTTTGACTATGGTTTGATTTAGGGCTGCCCCCAGTTAGAAAAGAAAAGAAAAAAGAAAAACTGACCAAAAACACAAATATTTGGAGTAATGTCTTGTCAAAATTAAGTAAAAATCTATACGACTGAATTGTGTATGAAAGGCTACCGGGCTTTTAATTAGAGGGGCCACACAGAGGAAGTCGTTTTTGTTTTATGTTTGTTTGTTTTACATGGCAGGTCTCTGCAATATCGCAGCTGTTAGACAGTTAATTATTAATATCATGTCGGTCAAGAAATGTAAAATCTGGGATCATTTTGAAAAGAAAAAGGACGAGCCCAAGAAGGTGACACGCAAACTCTTTTCTTTTGTGTTCATAAGCTGTGTGATGTGTTGAAATAAATAAATAATCAGAGTGTCCCGACAGTCAGCCTCCTCCCTGACACATTCAGAAATAATTTGCCGGTGTCATTAACAGGCAGCTGACTTCCTGCGTGGCTGCACGCACTTGTAAGATCAACTGTTTTAATGCTCATAATTTATAAGTTATTCAGTCGCTGAGGCTGTTACAAGTTCATCAGATGTTACGGTTATACTTGAAAATCAGTTTAATGTTGAGTCTCCTCTCCTTGCTGGTTGTTCTGACACATCACAATCATTACTGCTTTACCGCAGGTATCATTAACAGGCGGCTGGCTTTGTGCCTGAGCTTGTAAAAAATAAGAGCCTATTTTAAAGACTCATTATTACTGCGTTGTATTTCTCTGTAATGTATCAAACTGTTGAAATTCTGCTAGTCTCCTTGAAGCAGCAGCTCTATGTCGCGCGACAACGACAATAACGTCCCTCTACAAATGCACGATCGTTCGTGTGACATGTGCAGGGCCGGAGTGGGACTCCTTCTCAGCCCCAGCATCACGGTAACCATAGTAAAAAGGCGTGAACTTTGACAGTCCTAATATATATATGTAAAATAAATAAATTATCTGTGAGGATTAGTCGACTAATGGCCCTAAATGTCGACTATTGGTTGACCACGAAAATCTTTGGTCGGGGGGCAGCCCTAGTGTGATTATCATCATATCTCAATCACCTTAAAATATCTGTACATTTTAGTTGAGCTTCTGGTTTACCTTCTGTTTTAATTTCTAAAAAAAACATGTGATGCCTGAAGGAAGCAGATCTTATACATATTGCATAACTGGCATGGGCAGCAAGTTGTAGGAAATATTTTATAGATCAGACACGGCCAAAGGGCTGTGTGGCTGCAGGTTTTTGTTCCAACCAACCAAGAACACACAGTTTGACCAATCAACCGTCTGAAGACTGAGATCAGTTGATTAAATGAGTCAAGTCTGTTGCTCTGCTGCTTGGTTGGAAAGAAAACCTGCAGCCACACCGGCCCTTTGTGGAATAGGTTGCCCACGCCTGATCTACAACATGTGTCCTATAACTTGCTGTTATATGAGACAACAGCTGTGATCAGATCATCAGTTTATGTAAAGTAGGTTAGCTGAAACTGTGGAAAACACAAATATCATAATTATTACAATTATTACGATATTTACAGCTTCTGTTGACATTTGCATAAAAATGATTGGATATTGGCAAAATACTTCAATACAGGTCATCCCTAGTTTGACTGCAATGGTGCACAGCATTAAAAACGATCGAGCCACTGATGGTTGTTTAATGAGCACAGAGACCGGCTCTGGCCTTTCATTGCTGTGCTCAATAGTTGTAAGTCAATGACAGAAAATGCAATATCACTTCATGAGAAGTATCCTCACCTTTCACAATCAACCAAGCAGCAAATATGATCTGCTCCTGCAATGCAGCAGGAGTCAAAGCTCATCACTTTCTGCAGGCTTCCCCACTGACACACTTCTGTCTGTAGTTTTAGTTTTGTTATCTGGACTCCACCCTCGGGAATCCTGCTGGATAAGTCAACAATCAGCACCCGCTGTAACAGGACATCCAGCCACATGCTCAGCTCACTACCTGCTATGTGGGGTTAAATACACAGATGGACAGATGTCTGATTGTACTGATACAATCTAATGTCATCTTGAGCTGAGAAGCGAAACAGCCAGACACTGTGATGTGGTATCTTGAGAGGCCTCTCAGTTAGACAACTCAATGTGCTTGTTGTCAGATCTTGAACAGCAACCTCATCTTCCTCTTGGCCTTCTGCCCCCCGATCATCTCACCACCATCTTTAAAAAGAAACATTTTTTCCCCTCCTCTTGAGATGTCATATTAATGGGAGCACTGTGCTGATACCATTATACACGAGCCACTTCTCTGCAACAATAAACATTTTAATTTCAGCTTATACAGTGATGTGACAGAGAGAAAACAGAAACAAGCCTGGGACCTAGACCTAGTATACAGCTGGACCACCCATGGTCGGACTCTGACTTTAGTACTGACAAAATCATCAAACTTAATTAAAGACAAATTAAAGCTGAGCTGTGATTTCACAGAAATTATCATCATTTGGAGAGAAAGTCAGTAGTTACAGTGATTTTTTAGGCTTTTTATCTTGGTGCCAGTCATACAGAGAGGTGGGAAAAATGTTTTGAGTGTGAGGATGACATGCAGCCAAAGGCCACATGCCAGACTCTAACCCAGGCCACATGGCAAGAATTAAGCACTAAATGGCATGCCCTTCACCAGGCGAATGACCTGGGTGCCCCGAGACAAACCGTTTTACCATCTGAATCCACAATAATTTACCCAGTGCCTATTTCAAGCCCTGAATGTAACAGACTTTCCTAAGAGGCAGCATGTAACTGTAATTGGTTAGGTTTTTTGTCACCTGTTGTTTTATTTTGGTAGCCTGTTGCACCCAATAAGGTGAGACTACACTACACGGGACACACAGCCCGCCTCTCAGTGCTAAACACAGGTGACACAGCATTAATTAGGATCTACCGATTGTGTATTTTTAATAAAAACCGTCTCATCATGATCAGCGGCCTATTAATCAATCGAGTCAATAACTGTTGCGATCCGACCAAAAACATAGTTGTGCATGTGAACTTTTGCTGCAACACTTCCTTACATTGTCCAAAAGCAGAACATGTGATTTGCATCAAACTAACCTCCTCTTCAGCATGTAGACACCATAGTCTGACCACTGAGGATGCTGAGGATGTAGCACCTTGGTTCCACTCTCTCTGACCAGGATGCAAAGTCTGACCTGTGCTCTTCCTGCCTTTGTTATCAATAACCAGGCCAGT